>JADBJO010008962.1:47500-60000 GCA_016801955.1 Conus betulinus | reverse complement strand
AAATATTTTCAAAAAAGAAAAGTTTTTTCGATGATATAGCAAAAAACAGATGGTGGAAAAATATAGGACAACAACAAAGATTAAAAAAAAAAAAAAAAAGAGAAAAAAAAGAAAAGCGCAGAGACAAGAAAGTATACAGAAAAGAGGAAATTACTAGCAGTGAATTTCCTAGAGCAAGGGAAACAACTCGCACTGATAAAGTTGCCGGGGCAACACGCGACAACCACACAACGCCGAACACGTCCTGACCCCTAACTGGCCTTCAGACATGATTTTTCATTTCTGTTTTTCTTTCCAGGAGGGATGGAAAGTGAACTTAATTAGCAAACACCTTCATGTTCAAGTACCATCTAAACACACAAGTTGGCACATCTATTCTTTGAACAGATTTGACGTCACTTTTCGAGAGAAAGAAGTGGTCTTTCAAAGGGAGGCTATCCTGTGGGCTTTGAACATGAACCTGCTATAACTTCCCTTGGTTCTGTTATTAGCACTTCTGGATTTTTAGCGTGGTAACCAGCATCTCCACATGGACGTCTGTGATGTCGTCAAAACAAAAAACAAAAGAAACAAAAACAAAACAAAACAAAACAAAAAGTCGATGAAGAAGAAGAAGCGTCGCAAAAGGATACGAGACGTGTTAGTGCAGAAATCAAAAGTCAAATCAACCCAGAATAAATGCATAACTGATTTAAAAATCAATGCCAACACAGACACGCACGCACATACGCACGCACACACACACGCGCAAACACACACAGCGCATGCGGGCAGCATAATAATAATAATAATAAAAAACAAATAAAGAGAAATTGACGAAAAGGAAGCGAAAACATATACATGAATAAATTACTACAGTTAAATCGAAACCTTGAAAACGAAATACGCACTCCCAATATTTACCACAAGAATCCGTCTAGTGTGTTGGATCCGAATCTCTCGCCCTAAAGATGGTGACGCGTTTGATGACTGCAGTCTTTAAAAAAAAAAAAAAAAAAAAATCTCTGATCAGTGCGAATACGACAGATTAAGAACAGAAATCAGTTGAGAGCGTATTATAAACAAAGCTAGGCATATATGTTATACACTATACTTTACACATTGCACGGGAGTACAAGACAAGTTCTAAACTGCAATGGAAATACCCGAAGCATGTACGTCCGGACATTCTGATTTACGACGATGGGAGTCTCTCCAAACCCTTGCGCAGGGGGAACAAAACGTAAAACAGGCTGAAGGTCCACTGTCGGTGCTAAACTGCGCCCTGTTCCATTTTTGGTAAGAGTGGGAGGGACAAATTTGTTGCAGCAAGAATGGTACCCTGGCACTTAGAAGACCAGGCTCCATGCTTGCTGTGTGAATCACTGGTTAACACCTTTGGTTGGGTTTCCGACATCACACCCGTTTTTTGAGACTTGTCCTTTAACAGATGTGACGAAGGGTATATGGATTTTTCGTCCGCGCGCGAGGACACCTCTTTAATGTGCTGCTGAAACTGCCATTAAAAATTTTTTTTTTTTTTTTTTTTTTTTTGTTTGTTAAGAGATTGTGTCGTACAGAGATAGCCTACGTTCTTTGTGTTCTTCAATTTTAGTACTTTGTACTTTACGTTGACTTACGCAGAGCGAACAAATCTCTCTGTCTCTGTCTGTCTGTCTGTCTGCCTCTCTCTCTCTCTCTTCTCTCTCTCTCTCTCTCTCTCTCTCTCTCTCTTACACACAGGGGCCTTTTGCTAATGGCAATAAAAGTGTGCAAGTGTCAGTGTCAGTTTTCTTACACACACAGATTCACACACTCCTACGAAAAGATGCACGTATGCATACATATATATTCAACGACAAAAAAGAGACAGACAGCCAAACAGAGACATAAACAGAGAAACGGACAGACACACAGACGCACAGACGGACCGACCGACAGACAGACAGAGAGATTGAGCTTGAGACAGCTTGCCATTTGCCATTAACTTCTATTTTAGTTCAAAGGCTCACACCTGTTCTCCAATCTTCACTTCAAACAATACAGAGCCAGTTCTGAACTCTGATCTCGAGTTCAAGAGTTGTTGAACCTGTTCGTGAGTAGCTTAGGGGAGATAAGTCCGATAGGCTTATCTTGATAGCACTCGGCGTCATCTTTCCTTGCCCCGTGCGACGACACGGCACGTCGGGTCCACAACCAGCAGTACACATGTGTATCTCTCACAACAGGTAGTGACCGAAGCGCCCACCCACCCCCACCCCTCACCAATGGCTGGACAGTTTACAGTTCTGGGCGAATCGCACAAGCCAATACTTGCATTAATTAGTTGTACAATGATAAAAAAAAAGACAGATCATCATTATCATCATCGTCATCATCATCGTCATCATCATCATCATTATCGTCATCATCATCATCATCATCATTATCGTCATCATCATCATCATCATCGTCATCAAATAATGAAAAAGACAGATCATCATTATCATCATCGTCATCATCATCATCACCATCGTCATCATCATCATCATCATCATCATCATCGTCGTCGTCGTCGTCGTCGTCATCTCCTCACCACATCATCTCTGTGTCTGTCTGTCTGTGTTGTTTATTTTCACAGGCAGAAGGTAAACGGCGTGACTCGGCTGAGAGAAGAACAACGACTTCCTGCTATCCGACCGTTCCTCTCGGCGTTTCAGCAGACGACGGGAAATGCTTTGAATGCTTGGCGCCACGCAATGCCCATGTCCTCTCCAAATAGGCCGGGAGCATGCCGGTGAATCGTGTGTTTTCTGTAACCGTGCCATCTCCTCACCACACTGGCTGCCATGCAATGCCCATGTCCTCTCCAAATCACCCAGAAGCATACCAGTTGTGTGTTTTCTGTAACCGTGCCATCTCCTCACCACACTGGCTGCCTGGCGGCATAGCAGGGAGTGTCGAGGGAGGAGGGAGATCTCTTTCAAAGTGCGTTGATGTGAGAGGTCAACGTCGGGCGGCGCAGCCAACCTTCAAGCCACTATGGGTGACGGCTGGTCTCGACTGTGTCTCTTCGGCGCACGGCTCCTGGGGATGTGGGGCGGTCGGCGATGGAGCGATGCTTGACCACGATAACCATGGCCAGGCAAACCATGTTTTGAGGTCGGCATGGTGGGCACTCTCTCACGGTTGGGCTGAAAAAGAATTGCCCTCTCGGCAGCAGTCAGTGAGGACAATACAAGGGAATTGTGCAGCGCTGTATAGCAAAATCCTCTCCTTGAGGCGGCCTCACGCGGCGCAGGACTGTCGCCACCCGGGCACGAAGGCCACCCGGTAGCCCTGAAGATAGGCTTTTTGGGGGGTGGGGGAGGGGACGGAAGAGGCCAATGGTGCCGACGACCACAGTCGGACTGACCAACACCACAGAGTGGACACCACTTCACACGGAGGAGCCACAGCCACGTGCTGGACACCAGGTCAGCAGGAAAACAGAGGACCCGGACTCCAGTCTGGAGCAACAACCAGAACAAAAGAGGACAGCTGGCGAGTCCAAGACTCCTGCCAACGACCAGAACAAAAGAGGACAGCTGGCGAGTCCAAGCCTCCTGCCAACGACCAGAACAAAAGACAGGACAGCTGGCGAGTCCAAGACTCCTGCCAACGACCAGAACAAAAGACAGGACAGCTGGCGAGTCCAAGCCTCCTGTCAACGACCAGAACAAAAGACAGGACAGCTGGCGAGTCCAAGACTCCTGACAACGACCAGCACAAAAGACAGGACAGCTGCCGATTCCAAGACTCCTGCCAACGACCAGAACAAAAGTCAGGACAGCTGGCGAGTCCAAGCCTCCTGTCAACGACCAGAACAAAAGACAGGACAGCTGGCGAGTCCAAGCCTCCTGACAACGCTGAGACAGACATCCTGCCACCCAAACTACAGACTTCCGCCTGGGGCACCATGCCATGAAGGCCCTCGGGCTGATAGGACGTTAACCCCACTGTTCACTCTCTCACCTCCAGCTGGCGTGTACACACGACAAGAATTACTAACAGGCCTGCGTATTATCTTGATGTCAAAAGTCGGAAAAAAAAATCACACCTCATACTTTCCCCAAAGGGTTAGGCAGGGATTGGAACTCGTGCCCCTCACTCGGAGACACACGTGCAGCCCACTAAAAGGTGAAAAAGTTAGTCGCCAGTTCGACCACAAACCAGCATCAACGACTGAACCAAAATTGTTCGTCGAGCCGAAGATGACTGATTTGGAAAAAAAACAACAACAACAAAAAAAAAAAAACTTTTTAGCTTCAATGATTGTCTCAGTCCGAATGAAGACTAGCCCTAGGCATTTAAATCGGTCACACACACACACACACACACACACACACACACACACACACACACGCACGCACGCACGCACACACACACACACACACACACACACACACACACACACACACACACACACACACACACACACACGTACAAACACACACACGCACACACACACACACACACACACACACACACACACACACACACCACCACCACCACCACCACCACCACCACCTTTGCAACAGGTGATTGCAGCAGGCTCTGTGTACCAATCACAAGGAAACTGACAAAATCGTACGAATCATTGACTCCGACACAATATCAATACCCACCAATAGAAGAGGCAGAGCAGAAAGAAAAAGACGAGGTTTCAAACGGTCTCGTTTCGTTTTCAGCTCCTGTCCGTTAAAAACTCCACTTGCTCTTCAATTCCAACAAGTTGAATGCTCTTCAATTCAAACAATTCAATGCTTTTCAATTCCCACAAGTGAAATGCTCTTCAATTCACACAAGTTCAATGTTGCCTTAAAGGGGCTCAAGGTCAGAAAGGAAATGCTCTTTTTCGAAGTTATGTTCAGCCGTTCTTGTCGTCCCCCATTCACCGAAAACAGTACTCTAGTATTCTCAATGGTTACACAGAAAACAGTTCTCTAGTATTCTCAATGGTTACACAGAAAACAGTTCTCTCAAGTATTCTCAATGGTTACACAATTCAAACAGTTATCTAGTATTCTCAATGGTTACACAGAAAAATGTTCTCTAGTATTCTCAATGGTTACACAGAAAACAGTTCTCTAGTATTCTCAATGGTTACACAGAAAACAGTTCTCTAGTATTCTCAATGGTTACACAGACGACAGTACTCTGTATTCTCAATGGTTACACAGAAAACAGTACTCTAGCACTCTCAATGGTTACACAGAAAAAACAGTACTCTAGCACTCTCAATGGTTACACAGAAAACAGTATTCCAGTACTCTCAATGGTTACACAGAAAACAGTACTCCAGTACTCTCAATGGTTACACAGAAAAAACAGTACTCTAGTACTCTCGATGGTTACACAGAAAACAGTACCCAGTACTCTCGATGGTTACACAGAAAACAGTACTCTAGCACTCTCAATGGTTACACAGAAAACAGTACTCTAGCACTCTCAATGGTTACACAGAAAACAGTATTCCAGTACTCTCGATGGTTACACAGAAAAACAGTATTCCAGTACTCTTAATGGGTTACACAGAAAAAACAGTACTCTAGTACTCTCAATGGTTACACAGAAAACAGTACTCTAGTACTCTCAATGGTTACACAGAAAACAGTACCCAGTACTCTCGATGGTTACACAGAAAACAGTACTCTAGCACTCTCAATGGTTACACAGAAAACAGTACTCTAGCACTCTCAATGGTTACACAGAAAACAGTATTCCAGTACTCTCAATGGTTACACAGAAAACAGTATTCCCAGTACTCTCGATGGTTACACAGAAAAACAGTATTCCAGTACTCTTAATGGTTACACAGAAAACAGTACTCTAGTACTCTCAATGGTTACACAGAAAACAGTACTCTAGTACTCTCAATGGTTACACAGAAAAACAGTACTCCCAGTACTCTCGATGGTTACACAGAAAACAGTACTCTAGCACTCTCAATGGTTTACACAGAAAACAGTACTCTAGCACTCTCAATGGTTACACAGAAAACAGTATTCCAGTACTCTCAATGGTTACACAGAAAACAGTATTCCAGTACTCTCGTTGGTTACACAGAAAACAGTACCCAGTACTCTCAATGGTTACGCAGAAAAACAGTACCCAGTAAGTACTCTCGTTGGTTACACAGAAAACAGTACTCCAGTACTCTCGATGGTTACACAGAAACCGCGACGTTCTCTTTACCTGTGGAGTACATTGAGCTTTACACAAAAACCCACATACCCGCCTGAGTGGTGGAATCGAGCAAATATCTCCAAAATCACGAAGCAGGTTGATCCGTGTACGAACTCTATTTAGGAAGTGTGCGTGTGTGTGTGTGTGTGTGTGTGTGTGTGTGTGTGTGTGTGTGTGTGTGTGTGTGTGTGTGTGTGTTTCAGATCTAACATCCATCGACTCTAGGTGATATTGGACGGGGAAAAAACTCATCATCAAAACAATAAATAAATAAACAAACAAACAAACAAACAAACAAACAAACCCCTCATGTTAAATCTAGAAAATTACAAATGGTTTTGATATGACAGAGAGGTAGGGACGGATGAAGATGGTCCTTTCGTACATTTTATATAGATTTAGTAGTGGGTAAATGATTAACTCACTTAAAAATAACCTCATAAGAATGAGATAATACATGTAAGAAACTATAAGTACTCACTTATTGGACTCTTTGATAAAGAAAGAAAGAATTCATACGTTAATACTGGTGATTCAAAATACTTTCTGATTGTATATGTAGAAAGCATGGGTATGATTTGTTTGATAGCAGCACATGAGATAATATGGATCAACTGTGATGCTCTGTCCACAAACACATGAGGCACGCACCAAACGACAAAAAAGATAAAATATTGCCTTTCAATAAAATGAACTCAGTTCTTATAAGCTACACAGATAACTTAATTGTTACCGGTGATTTTAACACAGTAATGTCTAATGAAATGGACATAATATCAGGGAACCCACATTGGCAGAAAGAGATAGACAATTTTAGAGAGGTAGTTGGTAAACTTGAATTGACAGACATATGGAGAGAGTTTCATAAAGAGGAAAAATCATACACGTGGTGCAGAAGAAATCCCCTTATAGCCTTTATAGTCTTGATTATTCTTTACAAACGCGGAAGTACTGAATCGGTGTGTTCATGCGATATACTGTCAGTGCCCAACTCTGACCACAGAGCAGTTACTCTTGAAATAATAATTCGCCGTTTTTAAGGGGTCCAGGATTCTGGAAATTCGATAATTCATATTTGAAAGACAACATCTTTATTGAGAAAATGAATAGAAAATTGGAAATCATGCTGGAAGGTACGCAAGTCTCCACTGCGGACATATCTAGCCACTGGGAAAACTGCAAAATGAAGATTAAAGACATCTGTGTGGAATATGGAAAATTTAAAGCGAGTCAGACAAAAAATGAGATAATTCAACTGCAGGGAGAGTTACAACTGCTGGAAGAAGCAAGTGCCAGAGACCCACAAAATGCAAGGTCCATACACAAACTGAAACTATTAAACAAAAATTAGAACTGATCTCGTTAGAAAAAGCAAGAGGAGCACAATTAGATCGAAAATAAACTGGATTGAAAAGGGGGAGAAAAACTCCAAATTTTTCTTAGGTATAGAGAAAAGTAGGGCAAAGAATAATACATTCACTCAAATTAAAAAGGACAGTGGAGACATAATTTCAAATCAAGCAGATATTCTTAACAAACAAGTTAAATTTTACTCCGAAATGTATAGTAAGCCAACACACACACAAAGGAAAACCTTAAAAAAAGAACTTAATACACACCTTGCGAACGAACAATTTCCCAAATTAGACAATGAAGAGGTCAGACTGTGCGAAGGTGAGATCTCGCAAAAAAGAAGCGGGTGTAGCTCTCTAAAATCAATGAAAAATGGCACGTCTCCGGGAAGAGACGGCTTGACAGTCGAGTTTTATAAGTTTTTTTGGAATAAGTTAAAAATGGTGGTTACCAAATCGTTTAATGATGAATATGACAAAGTGGAAATGAGCTATACACAAAAAGCAAGGCATTAAGTATTACTACACAAAGGAGCACAGTTAGCGAGGGATTCCCTTAGTAACTGGAGCAATAAGACTACTAAATACAGATTATAAAATAATGGCAAAAGTGATTGCGATGAGATTGGGCAAAGTGATTGGTAAATTAATTAATGAAGACCAAGTTGGACATCTAAATGGCAGAAACGTAGCGAGCGTTATACGTACAATTGCTGACGCCATCGAATATGTTAAAGCAACGAATAAATCAGGAATATGTGTTAGTTGTAGACAACCAAAAAGCATTTGACACCATATCCAAAGAATTCATGATGGAAACATTCAAAATTTTAGTTCTGGAGAGCAGTTTAGAGAAACTGGGTTAAAATTTTAGTAACAGAAACTTTCAGTAACATTTACCACGGTGGGTGATCTCGGACTCCTTCCCACTGGAGTGCGGAATTCGACAAGGATGTCCATTCTCTCCACTAGCCTTCGTGCTAGCAGTGGAGCTACTTGCAATCAAAATCAGAAATAGTCAAATTAAAGGTATAAAACTACCTGAAGTTGATAGCAACATGAACAACAACAACAATAATAAATGATGAAAATAATACTACTATACTACTTCTACTGATAAATAATAATTTTGAAAATTAAACAACTTGCTGACGACACAACACTGTTTCTGAAGGACAGTGAAGACATGATCCTAGCCAAAGACATTATAGACACATTCACAGATTTCTCGGGACTGAAATTTAAATTGCCATAAGACTAAAGCGATGAGATTAGGCAGTCAAAGACAAGAAACCGAAAATGTTGTATTCAAAACAGAAAACAAATTGAAGATACTAGGCATTATTTTCACAAGTGATCAAAGCGCTGTAAATGTCGAGGACAACTGAAAAAACAGAAGCGAGAAAATCGAAAAAAATGATAAATCGTGGAGCCACAGAGACTTGGGAATTAATGGGAAATTAATCATAATCAAAACATTTCTGTTATCACAGTTGATTTTTGTCATGCAGAGTATTGGCTTATCAGAACATGTCATTACTGCAGTCAACAGAATGTCTTTATATATATATATATATATATATATATATCTATATATATAAATTTCTCTGAAAAGAAAAGTCAGTAATAGAAAAGCTTTTGAAAAAAAATTCTAAGGAAAATTATGGAAGATGACAAATCAAATGGTGGGCTAAATATGGTTAACTTACAAAGGGCACAAGAAAGCTATTATTGGAAATGGGCAAGAAGTTTATTGACGAGTGTAGACAAGAATGGGCTCGGATCCCACGATGGCAGATTAAAAAGTCTTGAGTGGCTTAGGATGCTTTGAAATAAATTGTAAACTGAATGAAGTCGTGGGAATTGAAAAGATAAAAAGCTCCTTTTGGAAAACGGTAGTACGAACCTACCTTAAAAAAAAACATGTATGAGCCTAGCTGATGTAGACAGGGTAAATATCAGCAGACAACTTTCATGGAACACAAGTTAATCAGATTCAAGGAGAAAGTGCTGTACTTTCCCCTGTGGAAAAAGCAGGACTGGAACGAATGAGCGATATCATTAAAAGCAGCGAAAACAGACTTCTGACTAGAGAAGAAGTTACAGATAGAATCGGAAGGAACCACGCAGTCACTTTTTTCGAATACAACGCACTGATTAACGCTATATACCAAACATCTGGAAACGATGGACAGAAGATGGCCTGTTAACTGTTGTGAACACCAAAAACGAAAAGGTAGTGATGCCAGACTTCATGACAAATGGACCCAAACCTAAACATATTGCAGCCTTTTTAAAAAAGAAAGTCAGTAAACAATCCTGTTCAGTCATGTGCAGATGCATTTTGGTTAAGAAAATTAAACGTTGTATTAGATGAGAGTATATGGCTACTTGCGGTAAAAGCAACTAAGGAAACTAGACTGAGAGAACTGCAATGGAAAATCCTACATAATATCTACCCTACGAATATATTGCTGCACAAAATGAAGGAAGCTGACAATAATAAATGCTCCTTCTGCAAGGACGACATTGATTTTATAGAACATTTCTTCTACCTTTGTGCACCGGTGAGAGCGTTCTGGAAAGATGTAGAAAGGTATGTACAAACAAAGCTGGATCTGAAAACAAAGTGAACTTTAAATAACGTTCTCTTTGGTGTAACAATGGTAGAAACAGACTTGAAAAGTCTCGGTATATTAAATCATATCATTTTGATCGGGAAAATGTGCATGAGCATATAAGAAAACTAAAGTTCAGACACCATTACTCATTCTGTTGAATACAACGTACAAAACAGAAACGTTTTTTTTTTAGACAATGATAGGAAAAGAGACAGGTTAGTTGGGAGACGAGAGGGGAACGGGGATAGGGAGAAATACGGGAAAAGAAACGGGACTGGGTCGGGGAGGGGGGGGGGGGGGGGGGGTACGATGGAGTAAAAAGATTTTCTCGAACACAAGCCAAATCAAAACAAAGCCAAAGTGAAAACACAAAAAGGCTACCTATTACAAACATAGGATACCCCGTAAAAAAAAAAAAAAAAAAAAAAAAAAAAAAGAGGGAGGGGAGGGGGGGGGGGGGGGGGGGGGGGGGGGGGAGAAAAAAAAAACAATGAAAGAAAAAGAGAGAGAAAAAAAAAACCGTAGCAAAGGGGGGGGGGGGGGGGGGGGGGGGGGAGAAAAAACAATGAAAGAAAAAGAAGAGAGAAAGAAAAAAAAACGTAGCAAAAGGCACGGGAAGGGTGGTGGTATCTAGAAGTATACTGCTGGTGTATTACTTGCGGCTTCTGGAAATATTTGTAGAGCCTGCTAGTTAATGATATTTTCATATTATTTATGTTTCTTGGTACATGTTCCATGTGATGGGTTAGAATTGAATTTTCTTTTTAATGGATGTTGCTTCTTTGAATGGTTTATTTGATGTTTCAAAAAAAAAAATGCTCACCAGGTGAGAGAGAGAGAGAGAGAGAGGAGAGAGAGAGAGAGAGAGAGAGAGGAGAGAGAGAGAGAGTTTTGTGTTCAGGCATGCGTCGATTCGTTCACCCGTGTTTCAGCGACTTCAAGTCGACGCCATTAGCAACTGAATCTGAATATGTTTTCTTGATAATGCTTAGAAAAAAAAGGACGTTTAGATTCCCCATGAACTTTGTGTAACGCCAGATAGAAATGCAGACTGAGAGAGTTTTATGACTTTTTTTTTTTTTTTTTTTTTAGTATTATAGAAATACATTTATGACATTGCTGGGGAGAATGGAGGGGATGTCAGCGTGGGGGAGGGGAAAAAAGAGGGGGGGGGGGGGGGGGGGGGGGGGGGACACGTATGTTCATTTGTGGCAATAGGGTGAACTGTTTTGAAAATAATGCATGATTGCTTATTTGCTACCTTAAAAAAAATTTAAAAGACAAAAAAAAAAAAAAAAAAAAAAAAAAAAAAAAAGAATAAGTCTGAAATTCACTGCCCTTTACTTCAAATAAAAGAAATAGTACAGTCTTGAGAAACGTCTTACATGTTTAAAAAGTTGTTTTTTTTTCTTTTAATCAGGGATGTCTTTTTCTTCTGATTTTCTTTGTTTTCGTTCTCGCTTTGTTGGTTTGTTTGATTTTGCTCAGTATGTACGGGCACAAGTGCATGTGTGTGTGTGGGACGATTAAAAAAAGGCATCTTTAAGGGGAAAGATAATTAAACCAGTTGCTTAATGTATTGCAGATAGACGGAAAATGATTGGAAGGGTATATTCCATCAAAATAGAAACTTCCTATGGAAAACATAGCCATGGAGAATGTAAAAAAAAAAAGAATGAGCGATGGTACTGAAAGGGGTAAATGTTGGCAAATTCCTTGTCTTTGTTCACGGTGTAGATATTATACTATATTTTCCTTTATTCTGATGTCTTTGTATATCATTTTTTGAAATTAAAAAAAATTAATAAAAACAAAACAAAACACAACAAAACAAAAACACATGAGGCATTTTTACTAAATTTTGTTGTAAAAGCATCGACTTTCCACCTATACATAAGGGACGATAACTTTCTCCTGATGTGGGAATGTGTTTTAAAGTTTGCAATATTAAAATCTGTGTAAATAAACTTTTTATGAGACTTTTTACAGGAATTCTGGAAATGGTTCCAAGCAAATGATTCCACTATACTATGTTGTTCTTAAACTGAAAGTGGAAAATCCATCCTGAGAGACTCTGAACTTCATTTTGCACCTTGTTTTGCAGCTCTGTCTACTTTGTCTACTTTGTCGTCATAATAAAATGTACAGTGTGACGGTATCCAGCAGAAAGTAACTGTCGTGCCTTGTATAGAAAGAGCATGAATCAAATTTCTAATTTCAATTATCATTTCTGATCTATTCTGCAGTTTTAATGATGTCAGTGCCTAAAGCACAGACTTTGAATCAACACAAAAAAAGTACTTGAAATATAGATCGTGGAAAATTTAGAAGATAATTTAAA
>JADBJO010008962.1:10000-20000 GCA_016801955.1 Conus betulinus | reverse complement strand
AAGGATAGGGGCAACGTAGGGCCCAGCGTGTGTAACAAGGAGCACAAGGATAGGGGCAACGTAGGGCCCAGCGTGTGTAACAAGGAGCACAAGGATAGGGTCAACGTGTGTAACAACAGCGGCAGTCACACAAGAGCACAAGGATAGGGTCAACGTAGGGCCAAACGTGTGTAACGAGGAGCACAAGGATAGGGGAAACGTAGGGCCCAACGTGTGTAACAAGGAGCACAAAGATTGGGACAACGTGTGTAACAACAGCGGCAGTCACACAAGAAGCACAAAGATAGGGCAACGTCCCATTCTGCTCACCACAAAAGAGCCAATGAAAAATCAGATTTAGGTTCAAAGTGGGGGCGACTGCAGACGGAAATTGGAACATTAAAAAAAGAATGGGACGCCAACCGAAGGTACAAACAAATGACCAAACACACACAACGCGTTTTGACCTACTGGGTCTTCTTCAGGCAGGACAAATAACGTTCTTTGAATTGAAACAAAGGACGAACGACGCAGCCAATCATCTCTTTGATCTGGGTACAAACTGTAGATTGGGATGAAAAAAAAAACAACAACTACGGAATGGAACTCAAAGAGAAGAGGGGAAACGGTTGGGGGGGAGGGGGGGGGGGGGGGGGAGACACAGATTATAACGATATAAAAACTTTCAAAGGGAAGACAATCAAAATGATTATATTACAGGTCGACATCGATAACCTTTAAAAAAAATCGTCGACAATAAAAGTCAATATCAACAACCACTACAAACTGATGACGAGTACATCAACGACCCCAGTCTCTGACACAAATAATAGAAGACATCAACAACACTGACAACGAAAAACTTCAAAAGAACTTCAAAACTGAGGAGGACAATAAAAAGATAACAGTCTTGTCAATATCGACGACGATTGTGATGGCTTGGAGATATGTGAAATGTATGAAGAAATGGCAGCTTTTCATTAAAAGAAATGGTCGCGTTTGATGCTGGTTTTAACAGTTTAGTAACGAAGGAGATTCGTTTATCTGGATTATGCATTACAGGATGTATTCAGGCACTGCGTAATTATTTTTGGACAGAGAGGAAAAAAAATGTCAAAGAAAGATTTCAGTTTATTTTCCGGCTAATGAAGAAGGCACGTGTTGCTCAAAATTTGCTAAGATTTTTGTTTTAAAGAGAGAAAAAAAAATCAGAGTACAGAATACCGTGCGAAAGATCTGCCAAGGGAAACCTGACTGTAACTCTGAACACGCAGATTAATTAAGCCGAACACACACGCGCTGCACGTGAAATTCAGTCGGTACCACGATTTTCACTGTCTGGGGCAATAAACCTTTCCACTCTGACTGGATTTGACAAACGCTTTGAATTTTTCAGTTTCTTTCATTCTCTTATCTCAAATACTTTCAAAGAGAGCAAACCAGAGACGAAGACGACTTTTGACGAGCGATGAGCTAGTTTTTGTTTGCCTGGGGTTTTTGCTTTTGCTGTTGCATTGGAATGATGTAATGCAGACGCACAGTCGTAAGCGGCAGACTCTCGTCATATCTCCAAAAGGCATTGAAGAACGTGGACCAGTGTCAGGTCTATTGGTTCAGCAGCAAGACGACATGCTGAAGGCAGAGAACGTGCTGTAATTGATACTGTGTATGTGTGTGTGTGTGTGTGTGTGTGTGTGTGTGTGTGTGTGTGTGTGTGTGTGTGTGTGTGTGTGTGTGTGTGTGAGTGGGTGCGTGCGTGCGTGCGTGCGTGTGTGCGTGCGCGCGCGTGCGTAATGAATGTGTGTGTGTGTGTGCGCGCGCGCGCGCACACGCATGCATGTGTGTGTGTGTGTGTGTGTGGTGTGTGTGTGTGTGTATGTGTGTGTGTGTGGAAAAGACTTTGCCATTGATGAAAGTGTATTGCATGAAAAAAAACAACAACAATTCTTTGATAATGACAAAAAAATTCAGATGTACTGACAGTTACGGGTCCCTCCCATGGCGTACGATCCAACAGTCTGAAAAATCCACGGTCCCTCCCTAGCTCCCCCCCCCCCCCCCACCCGAGTTGCCCCTACCCTAACACCCTGATCCTTCGTCATGCGCAACACCGTATAGGGGTTGTAACTAGAGCAGTATATACGTAGACCGACAAGACAATAGGATGGGGATACTATATGCGCAACAACGTATAGGGATTGTAACTAGAGCAGTATATACGTAGACCGACAAGACAATAGGATGGGGATACTATATGCGCAACAACGTATAGGGGTTGTAACTAGAGCAGTATATACGTAGACCGACAAGACAACAGGATGAGGATACTGTATTTTGTGTTGTAACGTCGAGAAACTCACACAATACAACAGAATACAGAACCGTAGTGCAATGCAATGAATACAATGAAATGCAGTACAGTACAGTGCAGTGCAGAACGACTTAATGTAATGCGATGAAAAAACGATACAATACAGTACAGAAAAGTACATGATACAGTACTGTATATACGATACAACGCAACTCAATGCAACGAAACACACACACACACACACATACACCACGCCGCTCAGTAATGACATTACAATACAAAATCACACAATACCATACCAGACCATATCGTACCACACCACACTACACCATACAACATCACATCACACCACGCGGTAGCAGGCAAAACGCCCACACGAAATATCCACACGAAATGCTCTGAATCACAGAGAACCCGAAGGGGTCCCTGGGTTGTTTATCTGACGTCCCTGTTACAGCTAGGCGGTCCCTGTTACAAGCAGGCTGTCCCATTTACAAGCAGGCTGTCCCATTTACAATCAGGCTGTCCCTGTTACAGCCAGGCTGTCCCCTGTTACAACTAGGCTGTCCCTGTTACAAGCAGGCTGTCCCTGTTACAAGCAGGCCGTCCCTGTTTTACAAGCAGGCCGTCCCTGTTACAAGCAGGCCGTCCCTGTTACAAGCAGGCTGTCCCTGTTACAAACAGGCTGTCCCTGTTACAACCAGGCTGTCCCTGTTACAACCAGGCTGTCCCTGTTACAACCAGGCTGTCCCTGTTACAACCAGGCTGTCCCTGTTACACCTTGCCACCCCTGTTTACACCAGGCCAGCATCTTTGGCCATCCCGTAGAAAATGGTGGAGCGCTCAGCGAGCAGAACGTGAGGGGCGTCAAACTCTTTCACCATCCCGGAGTCCAGCACCAACACTCTGGCGGAGTACAAAAACAAACAAACAAATGAATAAATGAAACGTGTAGAAGTGGATGAACACGTTAGCGGTGGTAGGTTTCCTATGTTGGCTACTGAATTTTTCCTTCTTCTTTCTTCTTCTTTTTTTTTTTTCTTTTTGCGATAGTTAGAATGATACATCCATATGTGACTGATGTGTGTTCCACATTCAGAATCGTTTTTGCGTGTGTTTTGGTCCATTTTCGATCCACAATAGTTTCTTTTCGTCTGTTTAATCTCTTTCTGATTTCTTTATGTATTACTCTCCCCCCCCCCCCCCCCCCTCCCCCCCAGTCCTGAAATTTTCCACACTCTCTGATTTTTTTCCCCTCTATTAACTCTCACTAACCTGTATTCAATAAGATACTGAATAGGATGCTTTTCAAACTCGGCATCTTTGCTTGGTTGAACTGCATTGAATGGTCTTTCTTGATAGAAAGTAAGAAACATTTGTTGCAATTTTGCATAAAAATTGTGTTAAATGTACATCTCATCAGTATCATAGATATATAGTGCGGTAGCTGTAGCTGATCACAACATGAGAAAATGTCAGTTTTGCATCAGTGAATACATTAGCCGAGGTGTAAAGGCCTTCACGATTAGGTGACATCTCCATGCAATTGATTGCAGGAAAATTCTGTTAATATTTATTGTCATGAAAGGCCTGGATGCGTAAACAGATGTAGTTGACGTCAGAATACCAGCGATTAATTTGCTCACACACTCACCCATGCACGTATACACGCATAGAGAGAGAGAGAGAGAGAGAGAGAGAGAGAGAGAGAGAGAGGAGGTGTGGGGAGAAACAGGGTGTTCACACCGACTTAATGTACTGAGTCAAAAAGAAAAAAAAAAATAGGAAAAAGATCAAGAAGAAAATGACGAAACGCGAATGCTGCTGGCGAAAAAGAAATCAGCAAGAAAAGTAGAAAGATTCCTGGTGGGATTATACTAGAATCAACTGGTCATCACTATTCTTTTTATGTTTATTTTCACGTAAAAGCAGTCCTTGTCATCGAGAAAACAGCGATGGTTAATATGATCATGAAACCGGATATTTATGTGAAAAAGCCAATTTCACATCAGAACAGCTGACTGTCACGAAAAAAAACAGCTAATTTCAGATAATAATCACTTACTTTATGCGATAAGTAAGCATTGGAAAAAAAAAAAACCATTATTGTCTCATACAAATGGCCACAATGACGTGAGCATGGGTAATATCACGTAACAATTATTTGCTTTCACTGAAAATATCTGTTTTCACGTCTTCTTGTTTCATGTCTCCTTGTAGTTTGCGTCTGCACTTCAGCTAGAGGAACTGGCACGAAAGCAGCGTTCGTTTGGAGTTGCGGGTTTGTAATTCTCTTTTGATGGGAGCGAGAGCTACCCTTTGTGTGTGTGTCAATTTCCTTGTGCAATTCCTTGCCCCGTTCAAGATTTCCTTCCATGACAGTCGAACCGAGGATAGCTGTGTTTGTTTCTCTTGCGCCGTGTGTTCTGTCTGACAACATTGAAATCACAAGGTTATGTCGTGCTTGAATAAACCCCATTGCATTCATTTCTTGCGTTTTATTCCAAACCAGTGCTGTAAAAGTTGCACCGCTTTTCTCTATAAAAAGTTTCGGATATTCCCAGTGATACTGAGAACTTTGGCTCACGTTTTAGGTATTTCGTTCAATCCATTACTTGAATTGAATGTTAATGTGTGTCTGTTCATCTCTTCTTGCTGTGGACATGTGTTGGGGCTGATGGTATATCGGCAAGCTTGGAACAGCCATCTTTTGGGATGCCCTCTTGTTCGCTTTGTGCGCTTTTGCGTCTGTATCTGACTCAGGCCATTTGGTGGCGTAAGCAGCAATCGTTTGGAATTGTGGGTTTGTTTCTGACCCCTCAAAGGAGCAAGGATGACCATTTTTTGATCTTCTTTTTATTTTGCATAGTAATAGCTGTTTTAATATCGAAATATCAGTTATCACTCCATCTTCATATCTTCTAGCAGTGAAGACAGATATGATGACCGGTGTCACGTCGACCCACTAATGACGGTCTTCTGATAGCACAGTTGGTAGAGTGCCAGACTCCTCATTCTGGTGATTCTGCAATTGCGGGTTCGAATCTCCGCCGGGCCGTTTCCACGTGGGGGGGTATTTTTTCTTCCGGAGTTAACATTGGTTCTGATTCCAATTCCCAGAAAAGTCCTTCGAAATGAAACCGTAAACCAAGGTTCCATGCGTGAACGCACGCGTCATATCTTGCACTCAGGTAAAATCCTATCATCAACATTCGGAGAAGAAGGCCAGTTTGGCTGCTGGTATGAATTTCACGTTACACATAGCATGCAGCCAACGTTAATTATCGAAAGAATGAAGGAAGAAAAGTGAGTCAATGATTTTGACTGAATGACACTGGAAACGACTAAATGAAGCGCCAGCAGGCAGCTCTTCAGTCGGCTGTACCTAGGTAGGCAGCCAGTCATGTAAACGAGAGTGTGGATTGTAAAAACGCACAGAGCTTGATCTCTAGCCGAGGATAGGCGCTATATGAGTACTCTTAAGAAGAAGAAGAAGAAGGTTAGTAACGGGCTTAACACTTCTCCACACCCACCACCCCCCCCCCCCCCCCCCCCCCCCACCCCCCCCCCCCCCCCCCCCCCCCCCCCACCCCCCCCCACCCACCCCCCCCCCCCCCCCCCCCCCCCCCCCCCCCCCCCCACCCACTACTCTGGTCCCACCTGTCGTAGTCCATGATGGTGTTGAGGCGGTGGGCGATGGTGATGATGGTGCTGTGGCTGAAGGCGGAGCGGATGGTGTTCTGGATCAGGGCGTCGGTCTCCATGTCCACGGCGGCCGTGGCCTCGTCCGCACCAGGATCTTGGTCCTGCGCAGCAACGTCCTGGCCAGGCACACCAGCTGCCTCTGGCCCACGCTGTGGTCACGGCACACACACACACACACCACACACACAACACACACACACACACACACACACACACACACACACACACACACATACACACGTATGTGTTAACTCATATGCACACATACACACGCCCGCATATGCAAACTCACCCTCGAAACGTACACACACACACACACACGCACACACACACACACCACACACACACACACACCACACACACACACACACACACACACACACACACACACACGCACACAAGCATATGCAAAACTCACACTCACACACACACACACAACATCATATAAAAAAGAGAATTCGAATGAGTGAGATCGTTCAAGCTTTCTGTGCAGTGTCTCAAGGAACATATCCACTGCTTTATGGTGCAGAATTCCTGCCTCGAAAATGTACAGATTGAAATCTCTTTGAGGACAGGCGCTGAGTCTCTTCGATACATCATCACGTCTAACAACTGATAACATAATGCATCTGCTGATTTTCCTTTTGATGTTCTACGTTTGTAAACCTGTGTTTAGGAAAATACAGAACTAAGGATTCCAATTTGCTTGATTCTTTTTTTCTTTCTTTTTTTTTTTTGGTGGTTAGATACAGACATGAGGATAAATGATACAAGTCAGTTTTAACACAGAGTAAAGGGCGACCGGGAGAACGCCGTCCTCTCCCAAGATTGGAGGAATCTAGGTTCCATGCCTTGAGGCAGATCGAAAGTGGAAACATTTTTTTTCCCGCCAGGGGAAGTAATAGTCTGCACAGACTGAAAGATTTATTTCCCATGTATGTCTAATAATAGGACATTAAAAAAAAAAAGACACCTAACAAAACAACAACACAAAAAGGGGGAAAAAAGAAAAGAAAGAAAAGAAAAGACAAAATGTCATCATTTGCATCACTAGAAAGTTTCATATTCCATGAAAAAAAAAAATCACGTCGTTGATTAGTCAGCACTTTCCAACACACAGCGTTCATTTCAGCGGAAAATTTGTAATTTTTTTTTTTTTAATCAAATCAATAATGTGACTATTGTCTCGATCCACCATTTTATCTGAATCCGTTCTACGGCTCGTCATTAAGTTAAAACCAAAAAAAAGTTATTCGTGTTTCAGTTTTACATTTAGTCTGAATACAAATAGAAACGGTTTGTTTTCAGGGTCACCTTCAGTGTTTCTATCATGTGTCGATAAAAGCGGTTCAGTAGGGTTTTTTTGTTGTTGTCCCGTTTTCTGTGCCACCTCAGTGGCATGGCACCACGCCTCACTGCTATGGCACCACGCCTCACTGCTATGGCACTACACCTCACTGCTATGGCACCACGCCTCACTGCTATGGCACCACACCTCACTGCTATGGCACCACACCTCACTGCTATGGCACCACACCTCACTGGCATGGCACCACACCTCACTGCTATGGCACCACACTCACTGCTATGGCACCACACTCACTGGCATGGCACCACACTCACTGGCATGGCACCACCACTCACTGCCATGGCACCACACTCACTGCCATGGCACCACGCCTCACTGCCATGGCACCACGCCTCACTGCCATGGCAACACGCCTCACTGCCATGGCACCACACCTCACTGGCATGGCACCACACCTCACTGGCATGGCACCACGCCTCACTGCTATGGCACTACACCTCACTGCTATGGCACCACGCCTCACTGCATAGCACCACACCTCACTGGCATGGCACCACACTCACTGCTATGGCACCACGCCTCACTGGCATAGCACCACGCCTCACTGGCATGGCACCACACTCACTGGCATGGCACCACGCCTCACTGGCATAGCACCACACCTCACTGGCATGGCACCACACTCACTGGCATGGCACCACACTCACTGCCATGGCACCACACCTCACTGGCATGGCACCACGCCTCACTGGCATGGCACCACACCTGCATATTCCTCATCCCTCCACAACTACAACCCGGTCCTTCCCCAAGAGCCCCAGCAATGGCAAGTGTTCCATGGAGAGTATGCACTTGAGGTATAAAAAAATTCCATGAGAGTGTATGCACTTGAGGTATAAAGAAGTGTTCCATAGAGTGTATGCACTTGAGGTAAACAGTTCCACGGAGTGTATGCACTTGAGATAAAAAAAAAAGATATGTTCCATGGAGTGTACGCAATTAAGCTTGAAAAGGCTGTTCCAAAGAGAGTACCATTTGAGTAGAAATCAGGGTGTTTATAGAACGTATACCTCTGGAGCGCACACCAAAACGTACATACAGGTCAGCTCACCTCAGACTTTGTGTACACACCAAAACGGGGCATACAGGTCAGCACACCAAAACGGACATACAGGTCCGCTCACCTCAGACTCTGTGTACACACCAAAACGGATATACAGGTCCGCTCAACGGACATACAGGTGCGCTCACCTCAGACTATGTGTACACACCAAAACGGACATACAGGTCCGCTCACCTCAGACTCTGTCCTTCTTCGCCCACTTCATAGTCCAGTCGTTCCGGCAGATCCTCTGCAAAAACGCTGATACAAAAAAAAGAAGGAGCTCTTCTTAAATCTGCCGCCCATCACAAGACCCATCCCCATCCATCATCATCTGTACCACCACCACCACTACCACCACCATTAACACCATCACCACCACCATCATTGACACCGTCACCACACCATCATTAACACCACATCACCACTATATCATTGACATCATCACCACCACCATCATTAACACCATCACCACCACCATCATTAACACCATCACCACCACCATCAGTAACACACCTCACCACCTTCACTATCAATTAACACCCTCACCACCACCACTATCGTAAACACCATCACCCTCCACTATCATTAACAACCATCATAACACCATCACCACCACCATCATTAACGCCATCATTAACACCATCACCACCACTATCAGAAACACCATCACCACCACCATCATAACACCATCATTACAACATCGCCATCACTATCATTAACACCATCACCACCACTATCATTAACACCATCCATTAACACCACTACATTATTAACACCACCCTTATTAACACCAACACCCCTCATTAACAACCCACCATCATCATTAACACCACCATCATTAACTCCACCATCATTAACTCCACCATCAGCATTAACACCACCATCAACATTAACACCACCATTATCATATCACCACCATCATTAACACCACCACCATCATTAACACCCACCACCACCTCATTTAGCACCACCACCATCATTAACCACCACCATCATCATTAACACCACCATCATTAACTCCACCATCATTAACTCCACCTCATCATTAACACCACCATCATTAACCCCACCATCATCATTAACACCACCATCAACAATTAACACCACCATTATCATTATCACCACCATCATTAACACCACCATCATCATTATCACCACCACCATCATTAACACCACCATCATCATCAACACCACCATCATTAAAACACCACCCTCATCAAACACCACACTCATTAACACCACATCACCACCACCACCACCACTCACCACCACCACCACCACACACCACCACACACCACCACCACCACCACCACCCTAATTAAACACCACCCCATTAACACCACCATCATTAAACACCACATCACCATTAACAACCACCCTCACTAACACCACACCATCATTAACACCACCACCATCATTAACACCACATCATCGTTCACACCACCCTCATTAACACCACATCATCATTAACAACACCACCATCATTAACACCACCACCTCATTAACACACCACCATCATTAACACCATCATCATCATTATCACTACCATCCTCATTAACACTACCCACCACCATCAAATCATTCCTATCAC
>JADBJO010008962.1:0-5000 GCA_016801955.1 Conus betulinus | reverse complement strand
CGTACACACATACCCACACGCACGCACACGCACACACACATACACACATATCCACACGCACACACACACATACACACTTACCCACACACATACACATATACCCACACGCACGCACACATACACACATACCCACACACATACACGCATACTCACACGGACGCACACCGCACACACATACACACCCACCCACACGCACGCACACGCATACACCATACCCACATACCCCCCCCCCCCCCCCCCCCCCCACACACACACACACATACACACATACCCACACGCACCACACACACACATACACACATACCCACGCGCACACACACACACATACACACATACCCACACGCACGCACACCCAATAAACACATATACACATACCCCCCCCCCCCCCCCCCCCCCACACACACACACACACACATACACACATACCCACACGCACACACACAACACACACATACACACATACCCACGCACACACACACACACACACACATACACACATACCACACACGCACACACACACACACACACACACCACACACACCACATACCCACACGCACGCACACGCACACACACATTATCGTCTTGATGATCGTCTTCGGAAGAGTAAACAAATAAACACAACAACACAACAAAAATCCAACAACTCATAGGCAAGTCTGGGTAACATCCCAGAGATCTACTGCAGGCCTGACGGACCCAGTCAGATGTCTGATTATCTCAGGGATAAGGCACTGGATTCGCTAGACGACCTGCACTGGAACCTTGCGGCTACCCAGCATCCAGCTCGGCACTTTTGCCGTCTTGTTTTAACAGGTTCGTGTGGTATCAGTGTAAGGTATGATAACCTCCTCCTTCCCTCTCGTCTCGGATATCATCCCACTCTCCTAAGGTGGTTAATGTCCCCTGGCCGTATCATCCGCGGGTTGGTGGTGGCTGAGTCCCGGGTTGTTTCAACTTAGCCCAAATCCAAAAGCCTGACAAGAATGCTATGCTTTATTTCTTCTTCTTTTTTTCTTCTTCTTTTTCCCCTCTTTTTTTTAGTTTCAAAGTGACATAAACTGAAGGTTTGAAATTCAAAGAACTTACAAGAATTTTTTTTATGCCGCCAAACGAAAGAAAGAAAGAAACGAATTGCAAGACAAATTTTGTAATCACTTCCTTTCGTTTTGACGGCATAGGAATTTGTTCTTTTGTAAGTACTGAAAACAGACTTGCCACTTTTTTTTTTTTCGCTTTTTTTTTGTGTTTGTTTTTTTTTTTTCTTTTTTTTTTTCTTCTTTTCTTTTTTTATTTCTTTTTTTTTTTTTGCTTGTGGCATAACTGATAACGGTTTCGGCATGTAAGCAAAAGCGTCCTTCTTTGAGAAACTGAAACCCAATACTGATACCATTTATCGTCATGCAGTATTTGAGAGAATGATTCGAGTTATTCTAGTCTGCTCAAACACACACACACACACACAACACACACACACACACACACACACACACACACACATCCCTCTCACTCTGTGTCTGTCTGTCTGTCTGTCTGTCTGTCTGTCTGTCTCCTCCTCTCTCTCACTCCCTCTCTCTCTCTCCTCTTCTTCGTCCTCCCCTCTCTCTCTCTCTCTCAGGCTCACACTCAGACTCCAGCTCTCTCGGAGTATTCCTTGATTCTTTTCTTTCCACTGACACGATGTTGGTCTCCAGGTCACTCATCTGACGGACCATCCAGGTGAGGCAGGAGGAGATCTGATGGACAACCACATCATTTACACTGTTAGCCAACCCAACCCACCATCATTACCACACTGCCCTGTGAGATGTCTACCACATAGACACAGTGACCCACACCACCATCATTACACTGCTCTGTGAGACGTCTCCCACACAGACACAGTGACCAACACCACATCATTAACACTGCCCCTGTTAGACGTCTCCCACACAGACACAGTGACCACAACACCACATCATAACACTGCCCTGTGAGATGTCTCCAACACAGACACAGTGACCCAACACCACATCATTTACATTGCCCTGTGAGATGTCTCCCACACAGACACAGTGACCGACATCACCATCATTAACACTGCCCTGTGAGATGTCTCCCACACAGACACAGTGACCGACCACCCACCATCATTAACACTGCCCTGTGAGATGTCTCCCACACAGACACAAGTGACCAACACCACCATCATTAACACTGCCCTGTTAGACGTCTCCCACACAGACACAGGTCTGTTGATTAACTGCCACATTAACAGAGGTCTGCTGATTAACTGCCACATTAAAAGAGTTCTGTTGATTAACTGCCACATTAACACGGTCTGTTGATTAAACTGCCCACTTTAAACAGAGGTCTGTTTGATTAAAACTGCCACATTAACACAGGTCTGTTGATTTAACTGCCACTTTAACACAGCTCTGGCTGATTAACTGCCACATTAACAGAAGTCTCTTTTGATTAACTGCTGCACTTTAACAGAGGTCTGTTGATGTCCATTAACCATGTCCCATTTACAGAGTTCTGTTGATCAAAGACCACATTAACAGAGGTCTGTTGATTTACTGCCACCCACCTTAACAGAGGTCTGTTGATTTAACTGCCACTGTAACAGAGGTCTTGTTTATTAACTGCCACATTAACAGAGGGTCTGTTGATTAACGACCCACATTAAAAAAGTTACGTTGATTAACTGCCAACATTAACACAGGTCTGTTGATTAACGACCACATTAAGAGTTCTGTTGATTAACTGCCACATTAACACAGGTCTGTTGATTAACGACCACATTAAAAGAGTTTCTGTTGATTAACTGCCACATTAACAGAGGTCTGTTGATTAACGACCACATTAAAAGAGTTCTGTTGATTATACTGTTACGTATATCACCCATATCCATACAGATCTGTTGAACAACCCTCACAATAGATTAGGTCTGTTAGACATCCTCCATATCAAATCAGGTCTGTTGCACCTCATCCATATAAAAACAGGTGTTTGCACTGATCTTTAACATCCAAAACAGGTCTGTTGAACACACATCTTTGAACGACAAGAAGTCAGCTAGACTTCATCCATATTAAACCAGAATTGTTGAACATCACCACCACCACCACCACCTTTACTACAACTACTGCTGCTGCTGCTGCTGTTGCTGCTGCTGCTGCTGCTGTTTGCCATTGGGGCTAAGCTACTGAAACTACTACTACTACTGCTACTACTACCACTACTACTGCTGCTACTACTACTACTTTGCTGCTACTACCTACTGCTATTGCAGATGATTTTAAAATCGCCGAAACAGAGAAGAGAGACAACGGGAAGAAAAAAAAAAAAGAAAGAAGACGAAAAAAGAAAAAGAAAGCTGGAAAGTACGTAATGCACACAAACTCAGGGAGGTGATGACGTATGCACAGAACACGCAATCACCGTACCTGCATGGCGTAGGACACTGAAAAAACCGACCGTTCCGCCCCCGACATCCGGTGTGACGACAGAGAAATGGCTGCCCCCGAAAATGATGACGTTGGCAACCATCTCCAGGTTCATCCCGAGCCATCTGTACACCACAATCAGCGCACGTCATGACTGTGTGAGTAAAACTCGATTCATTTATAAAATAATGAAAAAGAGAAAAACAAAAAAAAGGAAAAGAAAAGAAAAGAAAAACCGACAACTTACGGTCATCTCTTCATGTCGAAAGCTAGCGGTCTGAAATGAGAGTTTCGCTAAGCAGAAGAAAGAGTAACAGACATGGAAGTAGCACATCGAGAAACGCGACGCTTCAGCGCTAGGTATCCTTCGCAGAGCCAAACAACCGCAAAGAATGCTTACCAATCAAGAAGGTTTCTGCTTCGGTAAATCGGGTAAAAAAAAGAAGAAGTTAAGATTAGGATGTCTACGAATACAAATATTGAATGTTCATTCAGAGTAAAGGTCAATGCCCCATAGTGAAGGAACTTACATAAATACAACGTACTGACTACTCTTGATACACGAAAAATGTGTGGAAGATGAAGGAATATATCTCAACAAAGTACATTGCAGACTTTGCATTCAGGGTTCTCCAGAGCGCTTAACAATAACATCATGCATGGATTCAAAAAGTTTTGCCTCCTCTCCCTTTCTCTCTCCCCCCCCCCCCCCCCCCCCCTCCACCACACCACCTTCTCACACCCCACACACAACACACACACACACACACACACGGCACACCAACTCCCGGCCTCCCTTTCCACCATCTCCTTTATCTTTCTCTCCCTGTCTCTCTCCCTCCACCTCGTCTCTCTTCGTCCCTTTCCCTCCTTCTCTTTCTCTTTCTCTCTGTCCCCCATCTCTCTTTAACCCGGTCCTATCTCTTACCCTCTGTCCCATTCGTGTTTACCCCCCCAACCTTCCTCTTTCCTCTTTTTCCCCTCCTCCTCCCTCTCCCCCCCTCTCTCCTTTTCGTTCCTCTATCTTTAAATATACCGCTCTCCTCTCTCTCTCCTTTCCTTCTCCTTTCTCTCTGTCTCTTTGTCTGTCCTGTCCCCCTCACTCTCTTATGTCTCATTTCTCACTCCCCCCCTCTTCCTCACAACATCTACAGATCCTCCTCATCACTCTCTCTCTCCTCCCTCTCCAGTCGCATCTCTCTTTACCATGTCGCTCTCTGTCTCCTGTTCTCTATGTACACTTCGCCCCCCCCCCTTTCTCTCCCTTTATCCCCCCCTCGCCCCCCCCCCCCTCCCCCCCCCCCCCTACCTTCATCTCCCTTCCCCTGTCCCTGTCTCCCCCCCTTTATCTTTCTCCCAATCTCACCTCCCCTCCCTTTCTTTCCTCGTCCCTCGTCCCCTTCCTCCCTCCTCTCTCTCTCTCTCTCTCTCACCCTCCCTGGCTCCATCCCTCTCTCTGTACAAGCCATCCTATCTCTCACCCCTTTTCCCTGTCCTCCCCTCCCCCAATTTTTTCTCTTTTCTTTTCTCTCACCTCCCCCTCCTCTCTAATTATATTCCCTCCCTTCCCT
>JADBJO010008961.1:74541-84541 GCA_016801955.1 Conus betulinus | reverse complement strand
TTACATGACAGTGTGGTGTAATTTTGCCTCTTTCCTGACATGGTGGTGGCATATCATACTATTGAACCCCGTCCCCACAAAGAGAGAGAGAGAGAGAGAGAGGAGAGAGAGAGAGAGAGAGAGAGAGAGAGAGCGTTGCTGAAGACTGAATTGTGATTTTCCTCCTAGGGATGATGAGAGATCACATAATTCTAGGTGATATATATCTCTGCCAAATAGGGTCTAACACTCAACCACACTGTGTGTGATGAGGAGGTCGCCCTTGAGATGAAAATCGACACCAGACACATGAACAGACGATTGTATTCACCGGGCAGATTTTGATGACTCCCACATGCTGGCATTGAAGGAGTCATTGTTTACACTTTAACACCTGTTTTCTTCACTCCCCTATACCTTAAACCCTCTCCTTTCCTGACCTCAATTCCCTGTCAGAATATCTTTGTCCCGTCATGCTCCTAATGACGGGGGAATTTGTGAGGCTGATTTGGTTTCCTAGCTTTTTTCTGCTGCTGAAAGAAAGGACTGAGAACATTTAAATGGCTCCACAAGAAGAACGTGGACACATAAGTACAATATTCATTTTCTAAAAAAACCCCGACGCAAGGGACAATGTACAGTATCTGTCCCAGGAGGATGCAGATTTGAGAGGAAGTGTTCGTTACAATGTGTTCTTTTCCATTAACATCGCCCTTTTTTAGAGCTCTCAGTGACATAGCGTTGTCTCCTCTCTCTCTCTCTCCTCCCCTCTCTCCTCTCTCTCTCTCTCTCTCTCCAGTGTCATTGAGAGCTCCCCGTGATTTTCACACGTCATTAATCGCAGTTTACTTTTTATCTCCCTTGGCCAATCTCTTCTGCCATCCAGTCCAGTTAAGCTTGTTAGTGTTGTCTCCTCTTGTCTCGTCGCCTTCTCTAATACAATTATCGGGTGGTCTCCCCCTTTCGTTTTTCAGTGTCAGCTGTTTTCTTTCTGTTTTGCTTTTTTTTTTTGCTGTGGTTTCACTTTCTATTTCTTTTTTTTTTTTTTCCCCAAAAACCGGATTTTCTGAAAATGGAATTCATCAACTGTTTCTCGATTTCCGTGAACGTTGATGTTGAAACATGATGCAGTCGTGATTTCTAAGGATTGACTGTAGCATTCAGACCGTGATACTGACGACTGATGAACAGGAACAAGGATTGATTAGCATTCATACACATGATACTGAAGACTGGTGTCCACAGGAACAAGGGACTGGCTGTAGCATTCAGACCATGATACTGAAGACTGGTGTCGACAGGAACAAGGATTGACTGTAGCATTCAGACCATGATACTGAAGACTGGTGTCCACAGGAACAAGGATTGGCTGTAGCATTCAGACCATGATACTGAAGACTGGTGTCCACAGGAACAAGGATTGGCTGTAGCATTCAACCATGATACTGAAGACTGGTGTCGACAGGATCAGCTGTACATTCAGACCATGATACTGAAGACTGGTGTCCACAGGAACAAGGATTGTACTGTAGCATTCAGACATGATGATCGGCAGAACAAGACTGGTGTCATTCTCGACCATGAGGAAACAAGGATTGGCTGTAGCATTCAGACCATGATACTGAAGACTGGTGTCCCACAGGAACAAGGATTGACTGTAGCATTCAGACCATGATACTGACAGACTGGTTAGTCCACAATGACGGACAAGGATTGACTGTAGCATTCAGAACATGATACTGAAGACTTGTGTCGACAGGAAACAAGGATTGACTGTAGCATTCAGACCATGATACTGAAAGAACTGGTGTCCAGAAACCGAACAAGGATTGGCTGTAGGGCATTAAGACCATGATACTGAAAGACTGGTGTTTCCACATGACCAAAGGAATGTGGCTGTAAAAGCATTCAGGACGTCATGATACTTGAAGACGTTGTGTCCTCTCAGGACTCACAGGATTGGCTGTAGCATTCAGACCATCTCTACTGAAGACTTGGTGTCCGACCGGAACAGGATTGACTGTAGCTTTCAGTCATACCATGAGTACTTGAAGACTCATGTCGGAAGGAACAAGAATTCGCGTAGCATTCAGACCATGATCCTGACGATGGTGTACAGCTGGTGTCGACAAGCAACCTCGTGCTATGAAAGACTGGTGTCGATGAGGAGACTCCTCCCTCCCCCCCCTCTCTCTCCCTCCTTTCCGACAATGTCCAATGGCCTTTTTCACCCCCCCAGACTCACTTTTCTTTTCCTCGCCACTTTCTCTTTGACTAGTCCATCGCACCCTTCCTTCTTTCTGTCCCCCTCTTCCCCTCCTCAGTCGTCCCTCCCCTCTCCTCTCCCTCTCATCTTTCTCCCATCCATCTCATTTCTCTCCTCTTCTGTCCCCCTCTGTCTCCCTCCCTCCCTCTCTTCCTCTCCTCTCATCTCCTCTCATTTCTCGTCTCTCCTTCTCTCTCTCCCTCTCTTCGTCTCTCTCTTCTCTTCATCTCTCTCTCCTCTCTCTCTCTCTCAATGTATGATAATGTACATAGCGTGAACACTATTAAAGGAAGTAAAAAAAAGAAAACAAGAAGAGATAGAGAGAGAGAGACCCCGGAGAGACAGCCAGAGACAGACAGACAGACAGACAGACTAAGATAGACTGAGAGAGAGAAAGAGAGAGAGAGAGAGAGAGAGAGAGAGAGAGAGAGAGTGACAGTGCAAGAGAGTCCTGTGTGAATGTGCATGTGTGCGTGTGTGCGTGCGTGCGTGCGTGGCTTGTGTGTGTGGTGTGTTGTGTGTGTGTGTGTGTGTGTGTGTGTGTGTGTGTGTGTGTGTGTGTGGTCCCTGCGTTCTATTTCTCTTGCTCCCTTTTTCGCTTCCCTCTCCTTCGTCTTTCATTTCCATTCCACCATGACTGACGATGCCGTTTTAGTGCATCATTTATCGTAATGTGGGTTTTACCTCTTTTTAGGAACCGTCTTCTGCTTAGACGACGACTGTTAAGGCTGGTTGTAGGATGTTTTCTCCCTTGATCTGCATCTTTTAGTTACGTGTGAGACGAATGGAATCGATTTGTGATTTGGCAGATATCCAGTTCTGCTCTTTTTTATATGCTGCAACTTAAAGACTTTAGTTTTTCAACAACTTTTTTTCCTCTCCACACTTTCGTTTTGTTTATTCTACTACCTTTCGCTGGCTGCTTTGGGGGGTGCTGTTGGATTCTTTTTCGAACCCTTGGCGGTCGGAACACCACAGAATTATGGACTGTGGTGTGGTCTCTATCTGACGCCAAGAGCACAGACACAATCAGCCGTGTCTCCCTGATGAGTCCGATTCAGGGAACGAAAGGCCATTTATTTTTTTTCCTCTCAATTTCAATCTTTGCCAAATCATTACTGTAATGATGGAAGAATTGTTAACCTGCACTTGTTTTTCCCCCAACTACTTAATTGTTTCAGCATTATATATATATATATATATTATATATATATATATAAAAAGTGTGTGTGTGTGTGTGTGTGTACATATACAGAGAGAGAGAGAGAGATGCATAGATAGAGATACAGAGGGATGTACACATAGGGAGGTACAGAGAGACAGCCAGGCATGCAGAGAGATTGGTAAATATTATATACCAATATATATATATAAAGAGATAGATAGACAGATAACAGATAGATTATAAGCATACTATTACTGGCTGACTGACCTACTTACTTACTTACGTGGAAACCTGAAAGAGGCTACATCCCTTTGTGTTTGCATATACAGTACAAGGGGCCGTAATCAAGTAGTCATATTCCCGCGGAACCACTCGTGGGATCAAACCACACGTGAGATCCGATTTTTATGGCTTGAAACCCGTCTCTATCTCATCTAAGGGGCGGACAAAGAGGTCAAGGTGAAGGTCTAAGTCGTCTACATAAGGCCACAGGACTTAAACTTCTAACCTTTCACACGGGCATAAAAATTAGACAGGCAAGTTTCGGGGAGCTTTTAATGCATGTCAGCTTACCTTGGATATCAGAAACAATTATCCAGCATCCATCAGGACACTGTGGACAGGAGATAGACACTGCCAGCCATTCCCCAGTAGTCCCACTGAAACACCCGTGATTAGCCCAGCAGAACTGGCAGCAGCTTCATGTGCTTGGTGTCTATAGAACTATCGATCCTGGAACCTAAAGATGTCTGCAGTGCCAGAGACATTCCTGTCCCTTGATGTATCTAACGACACACACCGTGGGGGGGGGGGGGGGGGGGGGGGGGGGGGGGGGGGGGGGGGGGGGTGGGGGGGGGGGGGGGGGGGGGGTGGGAGGGTGAGAATGGGGAGGGGGGGACGAAAGAGCTTCAAAGTTTCGGCAGAAAGAAACAAGTCATAAATACCAACTATACATTTCATTATCTACACTCTTACTTATAAATCAATTTAGGAAATTGCAAACTCTCTTGCTTTAAAAGCTTTGTACAGGTAAATGCAGAGGTTTTTCACAGTTTTTGCATTAACGGAGGATAACAATAGATTTAGATGAAAAGCATTTGCTATTCTGTAATATTTTGGAGCGATCAATTCTTTTCTTAATTTATCGTAGGTGAGACAGGGAGAGAGAATGAGAGAGAGGCAGGCAGACCGACAGACGGTCGGAAGGACGAACGACAGACACAAGAAACGGACGGACAGTGAGAGAGAGAGAGGAAAGAGAGAGAGAGAGAGAGAGAGAGAGAGAGGAGAGAGAAGAGAGAGAGAGAGATTTGTTTATTAACATACGCTTCTTAATGATCCAATTTCCACGATCAACATCCTTTTCCTCATATGATTTGGGCGCGCGCGCGCAAGCAAGCACACACACACACACACACACACACACACACACACACACACACACACACACACACACACACATATTGTCTCTCTCTCTCTCTCTCTCATCTCTCTCTCTCTCTCTCTCTCTCTCTCTTCTCTGTCTGTCTGTTTGCCCTCTCTTACTTTCTGTCTCTGTCTGTCTGTCTGCCTCCTGTCTGACTCTCTCCTCTCTCTCTCTCTCTCTCTCCCCTCTCTCCTGTTCCGGTCCTCCCTCTCTCGTCTTCTCAACTTTCTTTACCAGCTGATGTGCCATCGTGAAAAGCTGTATTTTTAGTGACATACGTCATTATCGCTGTAAGTCGGACCATCTCTGGCAAGCTCTTCTGCCCAGGAGGATGCTAAGCCTTCTGGAATCTTCTTTCCATTAAGGCATCTCTGTGAGCGAGGAATGGAGCACCTACCTGTGACCCTCTCAATCTTCCCTCCTTTTCTGTCTGTCTGTCTGTCTGTCTGTCTGTCTCTGTCTCTCTCTCTCTCTCTCTCTCTCTCTCTCTCTCTCTCTCTCTCTCTCCTCAACCCTTTCTCTGTGATCCCTTTGATCCTGTCATCACCAGTGTAACAGTGACATGACATCAAACTTCAGCGGTGACGCTTCATTTCTGCCCCCCCCCCCCCCCAACTAAGCGGGGCAAATATAACAGTGAAACCTCTGCGTTCAAATCCATCGCAGATTTTGATCGACAAATATGTTTCCTCGATTTTACACCAAAGAGCGAGACAATGGCTTTCGGACGGAAAACGTGACAAGTCCAGAGAGTGTCGGTCAGTGCAACTGGTGGTGCAAAGAGCCGGTATTGCAAAACGGATGGACTCCAAAGGGTTACTATAGCTGTCACTGTAATAACTGGTCCACAAAACCCCTCTCCTTTCTCCCGTATTACAACTGCATTGTCATATTATCACCAAAAGTGGTATTAATCTTCTCTTTATCATTTTATCAATATTTTACATCATTGTAATTATAATAGTATCGTCATTACTATGTCAACTCGCATTGTCTCCTTCCTGACGGCCTCGTTTTCATTCAACGCCCATCTTGCGCTGAATCAGACACAGATGAGTGGTTTGCTCGTTCTCCATTTTCGATGTTCTGAGTGCTGTGTAACATGCCTGAAGAAAAATGAAGAGGTCGAAACGCGTCGTGTTTTATCTTGTGGTTCGTTTGTCCACGTTGTTCGGCGAAGTTGTTATGAATACTTTTTTAGAAATTCGGTCCAAAAAAAAAAATGTGAGACAAGATTCGTGATACTGAGATGTTGCTTCTTTTTCATCCTAAAGCTGGGCTTTAAGAATCACATTTTTTTTATGTCTGGTCTTTCTCCCCCCCCCCCCCCCCCAGCCCCCCCCCCCCCCCCCCCCCCCCCCATTAGAGACAGGTGTCTATCCACAGCCCATACACTTCAGCTCTAATCATAGCGACCACACTGCGAAACCTTCTTTACTGCAGTCCTAAGGCCAGTTCTTTTCTCCAGAGGCTGGAATAGCTCAGTGGTAGAGCGCCGGACTCGTAATCTTGGTGAGCTTGCGGTTGCGGGTTCGAATCTCCTCCGGGCCGTTTCGATACAGGGGGATTTCTCCCTCGGAGTTAACATTAATTCTGACTCCATTTCCCAAACAGTCCTTCAAATGAGACTATAAACCGATGTTCCGTGTGTGAACACACGCATAACATTTTGCACACACGTAAAATCCCATCACCAACTTTCGGAGGAGAAGATCAGTTTGGCCGTTGGTATGGATGACACGTTACACACAGCATGCACCATGCGTAAAAAAAATGGAAAGAATGAACAAAGTAAGGAAACTGAGTAAACGATATGAACGATATTGACTGGATGGCACGGGCAAACGTCTGAATGAAGCGCCAGCTGGCAGCTCTTCAGCCGGCACTACCCAGGTAGGCGGCCCGTTGTGTAAGCGACTGTGGATTATAAAGCGATTAGACGATAGGCGCTATAATAAGTATTCATACTACTACTACTACTACTACTACTGCTGCTGCTGCTGCTGCTGCTGCTACTACGAGTTTCAGACTGGTCCATACACGGTGGACCACAAATGACAATCAAAGAGGCTGCAATGGCCGGTGCTAGTTGGCTAATGAATAAAGAAATAACTAAGAGTAAGAGTTGGAACAAAAAGTCGTACAGAAAGAACGCCGACTTAAGAATGTTTGAATGAACTTTAGTCTGTGAATTTGCTAGCTGTCTATATCGAATCGGCGACATCACGCCCCCCCCCCCCCCCTCCTCCCCCCCCCCCCCCCCCTTTCTTTCCTTTCCTTTGTCACCCAATCAGAATCAGGCTTCCCCCTATCTCCTTCACCATCTTCATTGGCTGTAATTATAACACCCAGGGGCCAAAACTCTATTTGCTGCTGTCCTAAAGCCAGCAGTTTTCCTCAGACCCCGAGTCAGCTTTTACATGGAACCTGAGTGGATGTGTTCTACATTGATGTGCCAGTGGGGTATTGAACCATCGATCCCTGTCATCAGGGAGACATGTGGGGTCCTGACCATGGCTGTTAACTGGAGGAATCTTATGGGTAGAAGAGAAACGGAGGTTTGATCTGGTAGTTTTTGGTGATGTGGCGTTCGAGGTGTATAGGAAGCGAGTCGATGCACTGACGTGAAAAAAAAAAAACATGAAAGAGAGAGAGAGAGAGAGAGAGAGAGAGAGAGAGAGAGAGAGAGAGAGGAAGAAGAGAAGACAGAAGAGAAGAGATTGAGAGAGAGAGAGAGAGGGTGGGTGGGGTGGGAGTAACAGAAAGACAGAGACTGAACGAAAAGAGTGAGAGAGAGAGAGAGGTGGGGAGAAGGACAGATAAAGAGAGAGAAACCACAGAGGCGGGAGGATGGTGGAGGAGAGAGAGAGAGAGAGAGAGAGAGAGAGAGAGAGAGAGAGAGAGGAGGAACCGAGAGACAGAGACAGAACGGAAAGAGTGAGAGAGAGAAGTAAGGGGGAAGGAAAGAGCGAAAGAGAGAGACAAAGAGAGAGAGAGAGAGAGAGAGAGAGAGAGAGAGAGAGAGAGAATGAGAGAGAGAAATGAAGTATTTCACTTCCTTATCCACAATAATCAGCTGAGACAGACAGACAGACAGACAGACAGACAGATACAGACAGGCACGCGCACACACACCCACACACACACACACACACACACACTCACACACACAGGGACAGACAGACAGGCAAAGAGACAGACAGGCAGGCAGACAAACAAACTGACAGACAGATACAGACACAAAGAGAGAGAGAGAGAGAGAGAGAGAGAGAGAGAGAGAGAGAGAGAGAGAGAGAGAGACAGACAGACAGACAGACAGACAGAGACAGAGACAAGACAGAAAACAGAGGCAGAGAAAGAAAAGAGAGAGACAGGCAGACTGACAAACAGGCAGACAGAAGTACAGAGAGTCAGATGAAAAGGCAGAGAGAGTAGGAGAGAGAGAGAGAGAGGGTGGGGGGAGAAGGTGGCGAGGAGAGTGAGAGATTGTGTTGTGTATATAGTTCTCATCCTGTCTATTGTGTACCTCTCTCTCTTCTCTCCCCCCCCCCTCTCTCTCTATGTCTTCTATGTCCTGTCTGTCTGTCTTCCTGTGTATCTGCCTGTCAGTCTGTCTGTCTGTCTATCTCTGTCTTTCTGTCTGTCTGTATCTGCATGTCTTTCTTTCTCTGTCTCTGTCTGTCTGTCTGTCTGTCTATGTCTCTGTATCTCTGTCTGTCTGTCTGTCTGTCTGTCTCTCTCTCTCTCTCTCTTACTTCATTTCAAAATGTTCCCGGCATGTATGTTATTATCACATGTATGCACTTACAAACGATGTCCTAGTGATTTAAAAAAAAAAAAATAAAGATAAAACAACAATTTTCCTTTGACCTAGTTAAAACGTGGCTGATGCTTTTAAACCTTTGTAGAATCGCAAAACACAAGCACAAGACAGGAGTTCAACTGTTACAAGCCACAACTGGTTCTGACCCCCCCCACCCCCACCCCCAAAGTAAAGGATCAAAGGCATGAGTTTGTGTAGAATCAACGCGTAGTTTACACAAATCAGCATTCGGTTTTTGTTAAGAAGTGTATTGTAGACCGGTCTATACGTTTCTGCTGTTGACTCGCTTTTGAATTTCAGTCTGTGCTTTTTATCTTGTGTATAGTTCTATTTTTTTAGCTAACAGAACCTTTGACGTAGGCTTCTTTAGGATATATAAATAATCACTCGACTCGTGATCAGAGATCATAAGTATACAGAAAACATTACAAATTAGAAGCCAGACGTTTGAGAAAAAAAAGTCCCTTGTTTGTAAGCCATCATTCAGTCTTCGTCGTTTGTTCAGGGACTGTCAGCGACAGTTCCTAAGTATGATGTTCTGAATTCTACAGTCGATCCTCAGAATTCCTGCAAACATGTTGGTATTCCTTATTTTTCCATTCAACTTTTAGAAAGCTAAAAAAACAAACAAACAAAACAAAACAAAATAAACACACTTGATTTGTTACATTTTCAAGAAATTTAATTCTAAGAAAAATGGGGAAAACATGAAAACCACATCGGAAAAAAAAAAACGAAATACAGAGACAACAACAACAACAACAACAACAACATGACACTGAAAAGCAAAAGAAGACCACCGGTAATTGTATTGGAGAAGGCCACAAAACCAGAGGAGACAACACTAACAAGCTTAAACTAGACTCGTTGACAGAAGAGATTGCCCAAGGGAGATAAAAACTAAACTGCGATAAATGACGTGTGAAAATCACGGGGAGCTGTCCATGACACTAGAGAGAGAGAGAGAGAGAGAGAGAGAGAGAGAGAGAGAGAGAGAGAGAGCATTGAGTCAGAGAGACAGAAATACACAGTTCATATTTTGTCTCTCTTCAACACCAAAGTCTTATGTCATCAGTGAGAATGAATGTATGAATGAATCAATCAGTCAATCGACTCACTTCCTAAACACCTCAAACGACACATCACAAGATCAAACCTCCGTTCCCTTACATCCGTAATATTCCAGTCAACAGCCATGGTCAGGACTCCACAGGCCCCTCTGATGACAGGGGTCGATGGTTCAATACCCCACCGGCACATCAATGTAGAACACATCCACTCAGGTTCCATGTAAAACCTCACGTGAGTCTGCGGAAAACTGCTGGCTTTAGGATTGCGGCA
>JADBJO010008961.1:59541-69541 GCA_016801955.1 Conus betulinus | reverse complement strand
CGCTGTCATGACAGAAATCTTTCTTTTCATCAAGGAATAAATGAATGGCTCCATTTTCATGAAATTTGGTGTTTTTTTTTAAAAAGAAAAGAGAAGAAACTGAAACCAGACCAGAAAAAAAAAAAAAAAACAGAGAGAAAAAAAAATCTGAGACTGAAAAACAAAAGGGAGGCCACCTGTAATTGTGTTAGAGAAGGCGACGAGACAAGAGGAGACAACACTAACAGCTTAACTGGACTCGGTGGCAGAACAGATTGCCCAAGGGAGATAAAAAGTAAACCGTGATAAATGACGTGTGAAAATCACGGAGAGCTCTCAGTGACACTGGAGGGAGAGAGAGAGAGAGAGAGAGAGAGAGAGAGAGAGAGAGAGAGAGAGAGAGAGAGAGAGAGAGAGAGAGAGAGATTAAACAATACTGTGAACCCGTGCAAGCCCACGTTGCACAGTAATCTTTTCTCAAAACTCTATCCTCCTGGGAAAGAAAATCAACAACCCCCCCTTACACCAGCGTTTTTAAAAGATGAAGTCGCCTGATTAATGTCCTTGATGTGGTATGTCTTTTTTTTTCCGAAAAGGTGGAAACAGTTGGGAAACAAACACAGCCACACAAGTCCCGATCATTGTGACAATCAATTGAGAAAGGCTTAGGAAAGAGAATGGGATGTTAAGAGTGGAGAAGGAGGGGAACTGAGGATACAGGGAATCAAAAAAAAAAATGGAGGTTCAAGTGGAAATCTTGAAGTCTTCACTGACAGCATGAAGGAGGGAGTCATTGAATTCTGCCCAGTGAACGAAAACTTTTGCTTCACCCCAACAAGTCTTAAATAAATGTCAGCGAACCGCCCAGAGAAACGTGGACAAACGAGTCACAAGACAACACACCACGCGTTTCGACCTCTTAGGTCTTCCTCAGGTGAAACAAAGACGAACAAAATAACGAAAATGCACTTAGCTTTGATCGCTTCAGATTGCTTCTGAGTTCAGCGCAAGGAAGAAGGCGTTTGCTTCACCCGTCTGGTGTCGACTTTTGTCTTATAGGCTTTACTCTTCAGCACACACAGTGTGGTTTATTAGACACCATCTAACAGAGGTGCATCGGTGGTCTTTCCACAAGGAGAAAATCACAAAAAAAAAGGTTCACTGAAGGGCACATCAGTCCCTCTGTCTCTCTCTGTGTGTCTCTCTCTCTGTCCTCTCTCTCTCTCTCTCTCTCTCTCTCTCTCTCTCCTCTCTCTCTCTCTCTCTCTCTGTGGGGGTGGGGGTGGACAAAACGTAAGTACAAATGCTCTTTTTCTGATTCTCCTTTTAACTTTTGTTGTTGTTCATTTCGTGCTGGAAACTTTCTTCTCCCATCTTTCATTTCTTTCCTTCTTCGTTTGCGTACTTTAAATGGGTTCAGCCTGTCTTCCCAATCCCAAACCCTTCTCTCTCTCTCTCTCTCTCTCTCTCTCTCTCTCTCTCTCTCTCTCTCTCTCTCTCTCTCTCGCCACACGCACACACACACAAACAATTATTCATTCATTTAGTACCTTCTGCCTTACCTCATTATGAATGGTTCACAGAATGCTTACATCACGCACACTCATGTACTAGTGCCAACTGTGTCCTAGGGATGAAATCAAATTTAAATGGAAACGTGTCCGATGGGCCAGAGCGCATTTAAAACAAGAAGATTGTAATAACCAATAGTCGTCTCTGACCTATTGAAAGTTAAAGGAGAAAAGCACGAATTTGTCTAAGGCCAATACAAAGACTCGCACAAATTAAGCGCGTGGATGGAAATTAATTTTGTTGTAGACCAGTCTTTCAGTTTCAGCTGTTGATATTAGCTTTGAAGTCTTAGAATGGGTATTTCAGCTTGTACATCAGTTAGAATGTAGAACAGAAAAGGGGAAGATGAGGGACGGGAGGGATCGGTGAGAAAGGGTACAGAGGGATGAAGAAAATGAGGTGACAGTGTGAACAGTGAATTCTTTATTGAAGGCATGTGAACTCCGCCCTGAGAACAGAGCCATTTGTCATACATTTCTGGTGTCGAATTTCGTCTCCTGGGTAAACCTTCTCAGTAGATACAGTATGCTTGTGTTAGACCCTGTCCACCTGAGACACATCGCCTAAACTTCTGTGGTAATTTCACCATGACTTCGAGAACATTGCGATCAAGCGTTCAGCTAAAAAGTAGATTGGACTGTCTGTCTGTCTGTCTGTATGTCTGTCTGTCTGTCTGTCTGTCTGTCTGTCTCTCTCCTCTCTCTCTCTCTCTCCCTCTCTCTCTCTCTCTCTCTCTCTCTCTCTCTCTCTCAAACACAACTCGAGTGTATACAGTTTTCTTTCATCTCCCCTTCTTTTTCCTGTTCTTCTGTTCTTTTCTTGTTCGATATTTTCCTTTCACATGTTTTTCTTTCTTCACTGTTGCATATTTGATGTATCTTTCCTCACTGTTGGTCTTTTTCCCCCCCGAACCATACCACTCTCTCTCTCTCTGTCTTTGTCTTTGTCTCCGTCTTTGTCTGTCTGACTGTCTGTCTTCTGTCTGTCTGTCTGTCTCTCATCTCTCTCTCTCTCTCCTCTCTCTCTCTCTCTCTCTCTCTCATCCGGTACCTCTCTCTCTCCCTCTCTCTCTCTCTCTCTCTCTCTTTCTCTTTCCTCATCATCCGGTACCTTCTCTCCGTCTACCTCTCTCTCTCTCCTCCCTCCTCTCTTCTCTCTCCTCTCCTCTCCTCTCTCCCCTCTCTCTCTCCCTCTCTCTCTCTCTCTCTCTCTCTCTCTCTCGTTCCTGTCTTTCTCATCCGGTACCTTGGTACCTTACCCTTACCTCGTTACGCACTGTTCACACACATTCCATATCATCATGTTCACATGCACAAGTAACAAACATTGTTCTGAGGATGACATTAAATTTAGAAAGGAAACAATATCTTTTCACTTAATCTGACTTAGCGTGGCCAATCATATTAAAAAAAACTGTTTAAAGCACCCAGACGTGCTGAAAATAAGTAGAACATTGTAACAACCAATAGGTTCTCTGATTTACTCAAGCTTTAAATACTGAGGCATGAAAAGATCAATACACGACTTTCACAAGCTAAACATTTGGATTGATGATTATATGTTTTAGATCAGTCTTTCAGTTGCAGCAGCTGGCACGCTTTTGAGTTTTAGTTTGGGCATTTTGTCATGTACGTAACTCAACAGTCAAATTGCTTTGAGACCTGATATGGCCACGGCGGTCGGCTGTGCTATGAGCAGCCCCATCTGACTTTTGATCACATCTAACCTGATTTGAAACAGCTGCAACCACTACCACCATTACCACCACCACCACCAACCACCACCACCACCACCACCACCACTGCTGCCGCCACTACCACCGACAACTACAACAACAATGACCCCATGTCTTATTGTCATCGTTTTGGTCTTGTTCATTGATTTCAGGCCTGTCAACAGCAATTCCTCAGCATGATGTTCTGAATTCTACGGTCGATCTTTAGGTTTCTTAAGAATGTCAGCATTCTCTATTTTTCTGTACACCTTTGACGGAAATCCAACGTAACTGATTGGTTCCATTTTCAGGAAGTTTAATATGCAAAAAAAGAAAAACGAAACCAGATCATCAAAAAAACCAAACAGAGAGAAAACTAAACTTGACATTGACAAACAAAAGGAGGCCACCGGTAATTGCATTACAGAAGGCGACAAGACAAGAGGAGACAACACTAACGGGCTTAACTGGACTCATTGGCAGAAGAGATTGCCCAAGGGAGAGAAAAAACAAACTGCGATAAACGACGCATTAAAATCACAGTGAGCTCTCAATGACACATGACACGATCGAGAGAGAGAGAGAGAGGAGGAGAGGGAGAGAGAGAGAGGAGAGAGAGAGAGAGAGAGAGAGAGAGAGAGAGAGAGAGAGAGAGAGAGAGAGAACGAGAGAGATCTAATCGTAAAGGCCATAGCCCCATTGAGAAGGTGGGGGGAGGGGGGATGTATAAGAATGTTGTACTTGTGTGATAATGTTCTCATGAATTACGCTACTGATAGATACTTTGAATGTTAAACTGCTTGTACAGATGACGTTCAAACGGTTTTACCAGCCTATTCATATTGATGACATGAGTTAGATAAACTTGAACAGACAAGACTATCTGTAAAACGTACTCATGATTACCTTCTTCTCCATCAATGTTAGACAAACAAATGCAAAATAATCCTAACCCTCCTGACGTTACAAATAGTTTACTGTCTATAGAGAATAACGATGACCACTGTCATGCGAAACAGCGGGTTTGAATTGTTTGATATAAATCTTAAAAGCAATTTAAAGTACATCCGGCCCGGGGAACACGGTCAAACAATTGCAAGACAACATACGACGCATTTCGACCTCTTAAGTCTCCTCCAGGCAAGATAAAAAACATTCAGGACAGTTTAAAGCGAAGAACGAGCAATCACTCTGTCTGTCTGTCTGTCTGTCTGTCTGTCTGTCTGTCTGTCTCTCTCTCTCTATATATATATATATATATATCCTCTCTCTCTCTCTCTCTCTCTCTCTCTCTCATATACATATAATATATATATATATATATATATATATATTTGCACACACACACACACACACACACACACACACACACACACACACACAACACACACACACACACACACACACACACACACACACACACACACACACACACACACACACACACATACACACACTGTGTGTGTGATTGTGTGTGTGTGTGTGTGTGTGTGTGTGTATGTGTGTGTGTGTGTGTGTGTGTGTGTGTGTGTGTGTGTGTGTGTGTGTGTGGTGTGTGTGTGTGCGTGTGTGTGTTTTTTTTCTTCAGTTTAAAACGTCTTACCACTAAAGTGATATCAGACGATGTGAGTGTAAGTGTGCGCGCACGCATGCGCGTGTGCATGTGCACGCGTATGTGTGTGTGCGCGTGTGTGTGTGTGTGCACTGCGCGTGCACGTGCGCGTGCGCGTGTTTTATGTGTGTCTGTGTGAGTGTGTCTGCGTGTGTCTGTGTGAACATGTGCTACAATAACAAATGAGCAACCCCCCCCCCCCCCCCCCCCCCCCCCCCCCCCCCCACCCCCCCCTCCTCATCTCGGGGAAACATTAATTTAAAGCGAAGAACAAAAAATCCAATTACACAATATATAAACTATATAGGAAGAGCGTCCAATGGGCCACTTTGTCAGTTCTTGAGCACTGTCAATCATATTTGGATAGGTAGTACGAAAAGGTCAATTAATGTGTAGAAGGACGAGCGGTTAACCACTCAGAAAAAAAAGTTAAACAAATTTAAAGATAAATACCAACTGAACTATGTGACAAACTTTTGCAAAATTGTGTAAAGATAAAACCAGTCATTTAATACTCTAGATAGAGAGACAGGGAACCGGATCCATCAGATGAAATATCGTCACCAGTTTTGCTAATAACCTTTTTTTTGCTCTTGGACAGTGAATTAATAGATGTTCAACTCCAAGTCTTTCTCCACACATACATGTAACATTTTTGCTAAATTTTGTTCGAAGTGAATTCAAACGCATTCTGTGCATTAAGCTTTGTATTTCTCTAGGTATGGAGACAAGGTTGGGTCTTGATGAGGCCAATGATTTTTTTTTTCCAGAATTGGGTTTAATACAGTTGTGGTAATAGTTAATTTCTGAGTTCTCTAATAAATTGCTGAATTTTTTACTGGACGCTTCGTTTATTAAAGAATAGCATTCACTTAAATCTAAGGGAATGTCAAGTGGTATTGATCCGGCGATTTAGAAATCGGTGCATACTACAATTTGACAAGAGTTAATAGAAAATCTCAAGACGTGTGTGCAGAGACATCAAAATGGCAACTAGCTCAGCACTGAATATTGAAAAATGTCTACCAAGATGGTACAACTTTTCCACTTTTAAATCAGGTATTATAAATGCTGCTCCTGTATCTAGATTATCTAGCATTGAACCATCCGTATACATTTTCAAATAGTTTTTTGTATGTATTTTCTAAATGAATATCGATGACATTTTTTCAGTAGATAAGGTGGATCCTTTTTGGACACATCTGCATAATTTGTATCAAAGGTAGCTTTGGCTTGTTTTTAGCTTATGTGTGTGTGTGTGTGTGTGTGTGTGTGTGTGTGTGTGTGTGTGTGTGTGTGTGTGTGTGTGTGTGTGTGTGGGTGTGTGTGTGTGTAAACGTATGAAGCAATTTTTTTTTCTTCCTATCTCTTCTCTTCTTCTCTTCTTTTTTGTTTATTCTGTTGATCTCTTTCTTTTTTTCCTTCCCTCAAAAATTTCCCTTTCTATATTCTTTCTTTCTTCATGTTCGTACATTTGATGGATCCGCTCGTCTCTTGTTTTTTCCTCCCCAACGGATACGTCGACCATTTGATACAGAATGGACAAATGGCTTCTTTTTTGTTTTAACATTTTTTTATGTTGTTTGCGTTGCTGTCCTGTTATGTGTCATCTTACAAATAAAGTTTACTGACTCCAAATATTCACACCAAACGATGTTATTTCAAGCTAATATGTTTCTTCTCAAGAGAAAACACTTTTGAAGCTAAGTCTATTTATAAAGTGAACAAGAGAATCCGAATCATATCATCTTAATGTGCTTCGTTTTTTTTGCCACACATTAAAACTATTTTCGCCCCTTCGTTTGAATGTGAGGTAAGAGTTGTCGTAGGTTGTATTGAAACAAGTCCCTTCAAATGGAGCCTTGGCCTTAATCTGCATAACGTTTCGTATTGTGCATCCGTATATGATCTATTCCCATATGATTTAGACACGTCTAGTTACCATCATACCACATATGCAACATTAGCTATCAGTTTTTTCTGGCCAGTTGCCAACCCCAAGGGCTGAAAATCTGAAAAAAAAAAAAAAAATGTATCTCCAACAAATGTGACAGAAGTGTCCCTCTCTCTTCCCAGCAGACATACAGTAATGCACCATAGCCAAGAACCTGATTTTCCAGGCTCAAGAGTTCCAGTCCAATTCCGAGTCCATGGATATGAAGGAATATCAGTTTTTACATTCCATGTAAATGACTTTGATCTTTCCATGAACACATGAATTTTAAGGAGGTGTGTGTGTGTGTGCGTGTGTGTGTGTGTGTGTGTGTTGTTGTGTGTGTGGGTGTGTGTGTGTGTGTGTGTGTGTGTGTGTGTGGTGTGTGTGTGTGTGTGTGTGGGTGCGGGGGTGGGCAGGGGGTGGGGGGGTGGGGGGTGGGTGGGGGTCGGCTACCATGATACTAAGAGGACGGGGAGATAAGATGGAGAAATAGTGTTTGAGAAGAAGGAAGATCAGACGGCGCTGCCAACCTCTAACACAAGCTTGACCAGCCTCCTTGGCAGAAGAGGCTGCCCAGGGGAGGTAAAAAGATTCGAGGCACTAAGTTGGGCATCAAAAATGAGAAAGGAGCTTTTAAAGACAGTTGTTTAAAGGTTTGTAGGAATCGTTTGTGTAACGATTCGGGAGAAAGAGAGAGAGAGATGAGCAGAGAGAGAGAGAGAAGAGAGAGAGACAGACAGACAGACAGACAGACAGACAAGACAGAAGGACAGACAGACCAGGACATCGACAGAGCACACAAACCGAGACAGAGACAGAGACAGACAGAGAGACAGAGGCATGATTTTAGAGATAATGTTACGTGTTTTCCCTTACCTCGCATGTTGTGCACTCTCTCCTCCTACTCCTCGTCTCTCCGTCCGTCCGTCCCACCAGCTCCCCTCCCTCCTCCCGTCCTCCTCACCTCCCCTTCTCTCCCTCACTACTCACTCCCCCTCTCTCGGTCCCCGTGGCCCCTCCTCATCTCTCTCTCCCCTCTCGGCTCCCTCTCTCTCCTCCGTCTCTCCCTCTCCTCCCCTCCTCACTCTCTCCCCTCTCTCTCTTCTCTCTCTCGTCTCTCTGTCTATCCTTCTCAGTCCACCTCACCTCACAACACACAACACTCACTCACCTCACAGTCAACCACATACACAATCACCTTCTCTCTCCCACCAACCCATCACCCACCGTGTCAATCACCAACATCACCCCCCAAATCACCGTGCGCGTTACACACGTACGTTGTGTTGGCGTGTGTTTGTGTGAATCACGCGCGCACACACACAGTATCCCCCCCCATCCACCCCCCCCACACAACGTTTTGCTTCACTTTGTACCAGTGCCACACGCATACTCATTCACGGACACGTTTTAAACCTCCATCAACACACACACACAACACCACTTTAGTAGTAGTCCGTGTCCCACGACGGGGGACATCGCGGGTGACTCACGGGGGGTCATTTGCACTGTCCACAGGCTTGGACATACGCTAACCCCTTCCCAAACGTACCAACCCAACACCCCCACCACACCGGTACTCCCGCACCCTACAACAAGTAGTGTAGTCAAAAGAGATATCAGCCGGAACCCGTCAACAAAAACCGATGCCAGTGGTGTCAAATTGCTTCATCTCATGAAGAATTTATTCACTCACACCCCACCCCCTCCTTCCCCTCTCCTTCCCCTTTCCCCACCCCTCTCCTCCCTCCCTTCCTCCCTCTTTCCCACCCCTATCCCAACCCTTCTCAACCCCACTCTCCTGTACGTACATCTGTTTGCTATGTCCTTCCTGTTAGAACAGAGACTTGTTTCGATCCACAGGTCTTTCCGTTTTCTGTTGTGTGTTGTTAGACGCCTTTGGGAGCGTGCAGGTTCAGCACTTGCCCAGCCACGCTAGGTTCGTCTCCAACACCCGACACCTGCAGTCTTCTGCCCCTTCTCTGTGCGAGATCATCCGTCTATTACCAGGCATGGTAGACATTTAGGCGTTTTTTAGTGTCTTAATTTCTTTCTTTTTCCTTTTCTAAAAAAAAAAAATTCCTGAATTTTGTGTTGTTCCACTATCTATCTATCTATCTATCTATCTATCTATCTATCGATATATCTATCTATCTATCTATCTTCTATTCTATCATATCTGGGTCTATCTATCTATCTATCTATCCGTCGTGTTTCTTTCGAAATATAATCTATCTATCCTTTCTGTCTGTCCTGTCTGTCTGTCTATAATCCATCCATCCATCCATCCATCCATCCATCTATCTATCTATCTATGATTGATCCATCCTCTAACTATCTATCTATCTATCTATTCTATCTATCCATCTATCTATGGTCCACTATCTATCGGATCGATCGATCGATCGATCGATCACTACTTCTTTTTTTATTTTTAATCAGGTATTATCCAAACAGTTTCCTGTTCCTCAAGTCGGGATTTCACACAAACGGCATGCTGCCCTCACATTTGCATATGGGAAGTGTTTCAAATGCATGCCTATATGTGCACGTATACACGCTTGTACAAGCGTACACATGTGTGCATCTACACAATGCCCTCATGTCTTCTAAGCATGCTCACCTGCCTTCACTGCTGTATGGAAGGTTGTCAATCAGAAGGATTTCGACATTTGTTGAAAAGAATATAGCCACCAAAAAAATCAAGGTGTGGTATGTAAAAAAGAAAAAAAAGAAAGAAAAAAAAGAAACATAAGAACAGATCATCAACATTTTTTTCTTATCAGAGTCGGTTAAAACGAGGGAAACAGTGTGGTAACACACACACACACACACACACACACACACACAACACACACACACACACACACACACACACACCCACACACTCACACACACCACACACACACACACACACACACACACACACACACACACCACACACACACACACACACACACACCACACACAACACACACACACACACACACAACACACACACACACACACACACACACACACACACACACACACACACACACACCCAAACAAACACAAAAAAAACAGATGTTGTAGGAGTGTACAGTGAAATGAAAAACAGAAAATAAAAGTCAACATGGACACAATCCTAAAACGAGAAATGATTAGAGGAAAATGGGTTTTCAGCGGAAAACAACAACAACAACAC
>JADBJO010008961.1:52500-54135 GCA_016801955.1 Conus betulinus | reverse complement strand
TACCTCTCCCCTCTTCATCATACCCCCCCTATCCCTACCTCTCCCCTCTTCATCATCCCCCTATATCCCTACCTCTCCCCTCTCTTCATCATCCCCCCCTATCCCTACCTCTTCTCCCTCTTCATCATTCCCCTATCCCTACCTCTCCCCTCTTCTCATCCCCCCCCCTATCCCTACCTTTCCCCTCTTCATCATTCCCCCTATCCCTACCTCTCCCCTCTATATCATTCCCCCTATCCCTACCCTACCTCTCCTACCTCTCCCCTCTTCATCATCCCCCCTATCCCTACCTCTCCTCTCTACATCATCCCCCTATCCCCCTACCTCTCCCCCTCTTCATCATCCCCCCCATCCCTACCTCTCCCCTCTTCATCATCCCCTATCCCTACCTCTCCCCTCTACATCATCCCCCCTATCCCTACCTCTCCCCTCTTCATCATCCCCCCCCTATCCCTACCTCCCCTCTCTCATCATCCCCCTATCCCTACCTCTCCCCTCTTCATCATCTCCCCTATCCCTACCCTCCTCTCCCTCTTCATCATCCCCCTATCCCTACCTCTCCCTCTTCATCATCCCCCCTATCCCTCCCTCCTCTCCCCTCTTCATCATCTCCCCTATTCCTACCTCTCCCCCCTCTACATCATCTCCCTATCCCTACCTCTCCCCTCTTCATCATCCCCCCTATCCCTACCTCTCCCCTCTTCATCATCCCCCCTATCCCTACCTCCCCCCTCCTCATCTATCCCCCTATCCCTACCTCTCCCCTCTTCATCATCCCCCTATCCCTACCTCTCCCCTCTTCATCATCCCCCCTATCCCTACCTCTCTCCCCTCATCATCATCCCCCCTATCCCTACCTCTCCCCTCTACATCATCTCCCCTATCCCTACCTCTCCCCCTCTTCATCATCCCCCCTATCCCTACCTCTCCCCTCTTCATCATCCCCCTATCCCTACCTCTCCCCTCTTCATCATCCCCCTATCCCTACCTCTCCCCTCTTCATCATCCCCCTATCCCTACCTCTCCCCTCCCTCATCATCCCCCCTATCCCTACCTCTCCCCTCTTCATCATCCCCCCTATCCCTACCTCTCCCCTCTTCATCTCCCCCCTATCCCTACCTCTCCCCTCTTCATCATCCCCCTATCCCTACCTCTCCCCCTCCCCTCCTCATCCCCCCTATCCATACCTCCTCCCCCTCTTCATCATCCCCCCTATCCCTACCTCTCCCCTCTTCATCATCCCCCCTATCCCTACCTCTCCCCTCTTCATCATCCCCCCCTATCCCTACCTCTCCCCTCTTCATCATCATCCCCCTATCCCTACCTCGCCCTCTCCCTCCTCATCATCCCCCTATCCCTACCTCTCCCCTCTTCATCATCCCCCCTATCCCTACCTCTCCCCTCCTCATCATTCCCCTATCCCTACCTCTCCCCTCTTCATCATCCCCCCTATCCCTACCTCTCCCCTCTTCATCATCCCCCCCTATCCATACCTCTCCCCTCTTCATCATCCCCCCTATCCCTACCTCTCCCCTCTTCATCATCCCCCTATCCCTACCTCTCCCCCTCTTCATCATCCCCCTATCCCTACCTCTCCCTTCTCATCCCCCTATCCCTACCTCTCCCCTCTTCATC
>JADBJO010008961.1:37500-40000 GCA_016801955.1 Conus betulinus | reverse complement strand
TTTCGTTCCTCCTTCCTTTCCTTTCTCTCTTACTGACTCTTATCTGAAATAAACTTTGTGGACAGTTTGTAGAGTTAGAGAGAAGAGTTTGAAAGTGGAGAGAGAGAGAGAGAGAGAGAGAGAGAGAGAGAGAGAGAGAGAGACAGAGAGGAGAGAGAGAGGAGAGAGATAGATGTCAGAAGACAAGACATGTAGCACACAAAAAAGAACAATTGCACATGTGCCAAAGGACAAGAAATCTTTTGATACTTTGCTTATTTCACTATGGAAAAACAGTGAGGGTGAAATGTGCACTGCATCAAAACCCACAAATGAGCAGATGATGTGTAGTGCAAAGACTTTGAGAGAGAGAGAGAGAGAGGGAGGGGAGAGGGAGAGGGAGAGAAAAAAGAAAGACAGACAGAACAGACACCAGAGGATCAGAGAGAGAGAGAGAAGAGAGAGAGAAAGAGTGAGACAGACAGACAGACAAAGACAGAGAGAGAGACGAGAGAGAGAGAGACTGAGGCAGAGAGAGAGAGAGAGAGGAGAGAGAGAGAGAGAGAGAGAGAGAGAGAGAGAGAGAGAGAATAAAAACATCACAAACAGTTGCAGTGTGTAAAACCCCGAGGAGCCGAAACGTGAAACAAACTAATTTGTGAGGCAAGGCGGAGTGTTCGCCAACAACCACGCTTCACTGACGCTCCGCCCCAAAAGAGAATACATTACACACACACACACACACCACACACACACACACACACACAACACACGCGCGCGCGCGCGCGTGCACACACACAACACACACCACACACACAACACCACACACACACACACACACACACACACACAAACACACCACAACAAACCGAACAAAACACACAACAAAAGGACTGTTGAGATTTTGTGGGGGGTCTCCAAACTCTCTCTCTCTCTCTCTCGATCTCTCTCCCTCTCTCTCTCTCTCCTCTCTCTCTCTCTCATGAGTGAGGGGACTCTCATGAGAGAGAGAGAGACAGAGAGAGGACAGACAGAGAGAGAGAGAGAGAGAGAATGACAGACATTCTCTTTCTCTCTCTCTCTTCCATATGTGCGTGAGAGAGAGAGAGAGAGAGAGAGAGAGAGAGAGAGAGAGAGAGAGAGAGAGAGAATTGACAATTGCCAGTTTTAATTGACAATGACCTTACTGGCCTTCATGCCAAGGGGTTGGGGTTGTGTTGTGTGTGTGTGTGTGTGTGTGTGTGTGTGGTGTGTGTGGTGTGTGTGTGTGTGTGTGTGTGTGTGTGTGTGTGGGGGTGTGTTGTGTTCAATTTATAGTGTTCTTGCAAAGGACATACAAAACATAACTCACGCATACATACATGCGAAAGGAAGAAAGGGGACAAAAAGGAAAGTGCTCCACTGCATTCCATCTGCTGTCAAGATAATCTAACTGTATGCATTACAAACAAAACATACGTCAATACTAAATCAAACTAAGAGACAATCTAGGACATCAGACGGTAATCACGAGATCGTCAGATATATTGAAAAATAACAACTGGTAGCATTTAGAATTGTTCACAGGTTCTTGTTTGTAATCCGGAAACTGTGGCTCGAGGAGGAATTTTCTTTGTTCGTTCATATGCTTCAGCGATGAACTTCGCAAGCGATTTGATAGTATCCCCATCTGCTGATGAAATTAGTCGAACTAAGTTATGTCTTTTCGTATCATACTGCTGGAAAACGACTGATGCCAAACATAAAGCTTCATATCCTCTACAGTCGAACAGGAAATGGCCTTCGTCTTCTACACCGTTTGAACATTAAAGGACACATACCGGAAAGATTTGTATCAAGCCATCTGATCGCGTAAAATCCTAGGGGTCCTAGTTCTAAACCTTGCCAGATTATCCCGGTGCCGTGTATGTGTTATTTCGTTGAGGTATTTCTCCAGTTGGAATACATCTTTAAGGGAGCTGTACCTTTGTTATTGTTTGCTGATGACATTGTTTTCTTATCAGATACTTCAATTGGATTACAAAATCAGCTCAATATATAAAAGCTGAAGCAGACAAACTAAACTTAACAATACATTTGGACTAAAAAAAACATCTTGGTTTTCAGTAAAGGAGGACACCTTGCAGCAAACGAAATCTGGTGGTATGGAAACGAAAAGATAGAGGTAAACAAAGAAATATACAAATATCTAGTTCTGATTTTTTGCTACAAAACTAAGCTTAACGGCAGGCTGGTCAGAAATTGCTGGAAAGGCCAGAAAGGGAGGAATCGAAATGAGAAGATTAAAAACTCCAGTGATCCTTCGATATTTTGGAAACTGTTTGATACTCAGATAGCGCCTATTTGGACAATGCTCCTGAAGTCTGGGGACTCTGTGAAAACAAACAAATTGAAAATGTACACACTTGTGCAGTCAAGAGATTTCCTAATGTGCCTCTTCACTCTTCAAATAAAATGTGCTATGAAAAATCAGACAGGTTCTTTTTGTCTGTTATGAGCCACGTTAAATGTGTTAGGTATT
>JADBJO010008961.1:17500-22500 GCA_016801955.1 Conus betulinus | reverse complement strand
AGAGAGTGGAGGGAGACAGGGAGACAGAGACACAGAGAGACGAGACAGAGACAGAGACGAGAAAGAATCGGGTAAATGCATACATATGTTTTGTTTGCATATGTTAGTTAAAAAAGGTCAAACAAATGAATTGATAAAAAAAAAGAATATACATAAAGCACGGGTCGACTGAACTCAATGTTTGATTTATATCATGAAGAGCAACAAGAACATGACGAGGGTATAGAGAGAAAACATAACAAAACATGACATGAATAGAAATACAAGATCTTTGATCTTCAGCTTGCTCAGAATATGGTGGTCATGGGGAACAGTTAAAGTAAGTAATGGAAATAGGAAAAAAGTGTCAAATTCACAAAAAAAAGAGTGTTCATTTTCTATTGCGTACTTGCTCTGAAAATATATTGACACATGTTCGATAACTCTAAACTTGCAGTGGCTAATTTCCTCCCTTCTCTGCTGTCTCATCTAATCAGGCGGTTATCTCCCTGTAGGATGGCTCATGACAAATCACTGTGGTTTACTTGACGGAGGGGGACAGTGCGAATTAGTGATGTCTGCCCGTGTAATCTGTCCGAGCCCAACCCAGGCACATGAAAAGGCCGGGGATGTGTTTCTGTCTGTGAAGGAATCTTGGATAAGATGAATCAGTGCCTGTTTTTTTGACGAGTTCCAAAGGAAAGCGATAATAAGTTAGTCCGTCTCTTTGTCTGCTTGATTATTGGCTTTCTTCTCTGTGTCTCTGTCTCTGTCTCTTGAGTCACTGTCTTCAATGTATTTCTCTCTGTCAGTCCATGCCTCTTCTGCCTGTACGCCTGTCTGTCTGTCTATCCATGTGTCTGTCTTCTCTCTCTCTCTCTCTCTCTCTCTCTCTAGCTACCTCTTTCACCCCTCTCAACCACTAGATCTCTTTTACTTCTTTTCTTTTTCTTTCATCTCCTCCCCCATTTCCTCTCTCAAATGCTGGGTAACTTTCAGCAACAAACGACATATGTAGGATGCAATATTGTGACTAACATGTACGATGTTTTGCTGTGTTTGTGCATCAGGACAGAGAGAGAGAGAGAGAGAGAGAGAGAGAGAGAGAGAGAGAGAGAGAGAGAGAGGAGAGAGAGAGAGAGAGAGTCCGGTACATGCGTAGATTCGCTTTGCTTGGACGTGTTAGTTTTAAAACAAAAAAAAAAAAAAAAAAAAAAACATTTCAAACAGACAAATTAAAAAAAGGCTTCACAAAAAGCAAGGGTCGACTGAACCCAATATTTGATTTATATCACGAAGAGCAGCAACAAGAATATGACGAGGCTAAGGAGAACAAAAACAAAACATGACAGAAACACAAGTAAATCTCTTTGATCTCCAGCTTGCTTGTAATATGGTTGTCTGGGAGGGTAGCAGAAACAAAGTTTCAAGTTCACAAAAAACTGAGTGTTCATTTTGTATTGCCTACTTGCTCTGAAAGTTTATTGACACGTGTTAGATAACTCTAAACTTGCAGTGACTAATTTCCTCCCTTCTCTGCTGTCTCAACTAATCAGGCGGTTATCTCCCTGTAGGATGGCTCATGACAAATCACTGTGGTTACTTGACGGAGGGGGACAGTGGGAATTAGGTTATGTCTGCCCGTGTAATCTGTCCGAGCCCAACCCGGGCACATAAAAAGGCGGGGATGTGTTTCTGTCTGTGAAGGAATCTTGGATAAGATGAATTGGTGCCTGTTTTTTTGACGAGTTCCAAAGAAAGTGGATAATAAAGTTAAGTCAGTCTGTCTGTCTGTCGGTAGCTTGCTTATTCGCTTTTCTGTGTGCCTCTGTACCTCTCTTTCTCTGTCAATCTGTCTTTCCTTCTGTCAGTCTAAGTCTCTTCGGTCTGTCTATCTGTCCGTCTCTCTGTCTTTCTCTCTGTTTGTCTCTCTGTCCGTCCGTCTGCCTGTCTCATTCTTTCTGTGTCTGTCTTTACTTCTGTGTGTGTGTGTGTGTGTGTGTGTGTGTGTGTGTGTGTGTGTGTGTGTGTGTGTGTGTGTGCGCGCGCGCGCGCGCGCGTCTGTGTGTGTGTGTTTCTCCCCCCCCCCCCCCCCCCCCTCAAGTATAAACATTAGATTCGAGCACAGAACACGAGCAATGTATTACGTGACTCTTAATCTCTGTCTTTCTCATTCTACGTTTCTATCTGTATGTCTCTTCGTATGTCCTTATCTGTTCCTGTTCCTCTGTCCTTGTCTGTTAAGTGTCCTTTTCTCTCCCTCCCTCCCTCCCTCCCTCGCTCCCTCTCTCCTCTCTCTCTCTCTCTCTCTCTCTCTCCTCTCTCTCTCTCTCTTTTCTCTCTCTGTCTCCCATGTTCTATGTCTGTATGTCATCTGTCTCTTACACCTATTCAACTACACTCAACAACTACTGTGTTTCTTTCTAACGTTCCCCTCATCGCTTCGTATGACATTTGTAAGCCTGTCTGTTTTCAGCACGCTTTTCACCACTACATTCGTCCTCCCTCCATCTCTATGGCCCTCTTTCCGTTTTCTTTTTCCATCTCCTCACTCTCCTTCCTTCCATGTCTTATTCTTCTCTTCCCTATATCTGTTGAACGCACATACCGGTTGTATTCAAAATTTTCCATGCACACATTAACTGTCTGTCTCTGTCTCTGTTTCTGTCTGTGTGTCTCTCTGTCTCTCTCTCTCTCTCTCTCTCTCTCTCTCTCTCTCTCTCTCTCACTCTCTCTCTCGTTTTATATTCTGTGTCATTTACATATGTTTGATAACATATTCACATGATGGCTAATTCTCTCGCCCTTTTCTCTCTAAGTTGTTTCTATGTTTTCCTTTACCATTTCCTATGCCATGACACTGTGTTTATCTTGTCAGGAAGTTTGAACATTGCAGTACACATAATGTAGTTATCCCCCTCGGGGATCCCTTATCCTCGACTTATATATGATGGAAACTCACCATGCCATACGAAAACAGTATGGAGGAGCAAGCGCACCTCTGCAAGACTAAGAAGTGTGCCAGTCTAGCTAACAGCTTGAGGTAATCTGTCTTCCTGGCCTAAGTCTTCGCCACAGAAGTAGGAACAAAGGCATTTGTAGGCTCATCAGCGTATGATCTCATGAAACAGCTCGAGATCACAGGTAAAAAAGAAGACCAGAACCCTGCAGGCAGTGGCGGAGGCTGCCGAGAAGTGTTCCAGCTGGATCTGGTCGAGGAGGAAGAAGAAAAACTTGAGCTTCATGAGGCTTACATTTCCTAGCTCAGAACAGGATTCCCATAAGAAGTCGAACAACGCATCCATCTTAAAAGGTACGCCTTGAGATTCCCATTCATCCAAAAAGTTGCAGGTTCGAATCCCGGCAGCGCCAGAAAAAAAGCTGGCAGTACAATGGTATCAGGGAGTCCTGACCTGGATGCGGCCCGGCCCCCTTAGAGTGTAAGGAGTTCAGGGCCGAAACACTTGTCTGAGCAGGGGGTTCTTCTTTGAAGACCTTCTGCTGCCATGCTCTCTTTCTTCCTACTGAGAGCACATACTGGTTCATCTGCCTTCTCATTTTTGCTTGATGCAGTCAAGTGATTTTCGGTCATGACGACAACTGTGGTTACCCTTTTAGGAAGAGTGGAGAAGGGAAATAACTGTGAGCATCCTACAAGAATCCCTGGTATGATGGATAACTGTGCCTATCCTTCAGAAACACTGCATATGACATGCAATGTTGATAAATCTCAGGAAGGCTCTACATGACATGTTATTTTGATAAGTCTCCGGAACACTGTATATGACATGTAACTGTGATAAATCTCAGGAAGAGATATAGAAAAAGGGACACTTAACAGACAAGGACAGAGGAACAGGAACAGATAAGCACATTGCAGAGATATTGAGGAAGAGACATTAGAAGAGCCATACAAATAGAAGAAGAGAATGAGAAAGACAGAGATTAACTGTCACGTAAAGAAAGAAAGTTCTGTCCTGAAAAAAAGCACAATACGTACATACAAACACAGTACATATTCTCTCTCAAAAACTGAACCAACAAGGAAAGAAGGAAAGAAAGAAAGAAAGTTATGTCCTGAAAAAAAGCACGAAACGTACATACAAAACACAGTGCACATTCTCTCTCTCTCTCTCTCTCTCTCTCTCTCTCTCTCTCTCTCTCTCTCTCTCTCTCTCTCTCTCTCTCTCTCTCTCTGCGCCTCATCTCATGATTTTGAACGACATCGGTCGTCCTACCTCTCGTTTGCATTGTACCATGGCATCTACTTATGTTCGATAACATAGATTCACACTGGCTTCGTCTCTCCCTTCTCTGGCCCTAACGTAATCAGCCTCTTTTGCCTGCGGGGCTAGGAGGAAGAGATGTGGTTACTTGGCGGACGATGACAGAGAGAATTGGGTTATGTCTGCCTGTGTTATCAGTCAAAGCGAATGGCGCTGGACTTAGAAAGAGATAGGGGATACAGTAACGTGTGTGTGTGTGTGTGTGTGTGTGTGTGTGTGTGTGTGTGTGTGTGTGTGTGTGTGTGTGTGCGTGCGTGTGTGTGTGTGTGTGTGTGTGTGTGTGTGTGTGTGTGTGTTGTGTGTGTGTGTGTGTGTGTTGTGTGTGTGTGTGTGTAGTAGTAGTAGTAGTAGTAGTAGTAGTAGTAGTAGTAGTAGTAGTAATATTTCAGTTTTACGTCTGTTCACAAATGTGATATGAGAGAGAGAGAGAGAGAGAGAGAGAGAGCGAGGAGGAGACGAGAGAGACAGAGAGAGAGAGACAGAGAGAGAGAGAGAGAGAGATTTGCCTACATGTCTGTGACTATGTAAGAGTATGCATAACGTGTTTATCTAAGCGCATATAAATGTCCCTCTAAACATCCCTTCAACACACCTGCAAACAATCTTAAAGTAAATGCTTAACCGGACTACAAATAAAAAAAGCAACATTGAAGACAAACTTTAAATCTGAAAAGACATCACACAAAGACATGCCTGATAATGGTGGTAAATGAGCTTGAAGAGGTTAACAGTAAA
>JADBJO010008961.1:5000-7500 GCA_016801955.1 Conus betulinus | reverse complement strand
TATTTGTCGTGATAGCGTTTTGAATCTTCTTCATTAGCCCGGGTGCTTTGAGATAGTTGGGGCGCCACAGAAGACTGTCTTTGCAACCAGCTTCCTCCACTTCTTCCGGTTCTCAGATGCTCTTGGCAGTTGCTGAGTGTGAGGCCAGTCCATGCACTGATGATGTCCTCCCATCTCTTTCTCTGTCTCCTCTTCTGCCTGCCTCCTGGTATTGTTCGTTTAAGAATGTTTTTTTTTGCAAGTCTTGTCGATCTTGAATCTCCGACCTTCCAATTCTGACTCCTTAAGTCATGTCCGAGCTTCGCTGAGCAAGTTTTGTTCATGGAATACACACATTATGTTCTGAACTTGGAAGGCAAAAAGCTAAGTTGGCACCTCCCCCCCCCCCCCTCTCTCTCTCTCTCTCTCTCTCTCTCGCTCTCTCTCTCTCTCTCTCTCTCTCTCTCTGATTCTTGCAGATATTACTGATCACACAAACATCGTTTTCTTTTTTTTCGTAAAAAAAATTCGAATATTCTTTCCTTTTTTCCTTCCTTCATCCGTTCTTTCCTTCCTTCCTTGCTTCCTTCCTTCGTTCCTTTATTCTTCTGTTTGTCAATCTTATCGCCTTTTTCCTGAATTCCACTGAATTTGAATCCATAGTCATCATTGTTGCGTTGTAAATCCCTGCCCTCATTCCTTTGTAATGTCCGACCACTTTGAGAGAGAGAGAGAGAGAGAGAGAGAGAGAGAGAGAGAGAGAGAGAGAGAGAGAGAGAGAGAGAGAGGAGGGGTGGGGGCAGGGTTGGGGATGGGGGTGTAGTGCATTCTCTCCACATATCAATATCTAGCTGACTGAACCGAAAATGGAACAGTCTTTAAAAGACACGAGCTATTATATCACATGGCTCTCCTTTCTTTCTTCACTTGAGATGACCTCTTTTTTTTTTTCTTTGAGGAATTCAGAAAATCGATGACGAATTATTACTTTCCAAAGTTCACTTGAGACGACCCAAGCTTTTTTTCTTTGAGGATTTCAGAAAATCGATGACGAATTATTACTTCCCCAAGTTTCCAAGCTTTTTTTCTGAAGACTTGATATTCTTGATACTCGGCTGGATTGGCTTCTTGGTTGCAGAAATATGCTCGCTCTGTCTGTCTGTCTGTCTGTCTGTCTGTCTGTCTGTCTGTCTCTCTCTCTCTCTCTCTCTCTCTCTCTCTCTCTCTCTCTCTCTCTCTCTCTGATGGATATTACTGATCGCAGAAAATCGAAAAGGTTTCGTTTAAAAAAACTGTAACATTCTTTCATTCATTCATTCGTTTGTTCACGTTACCCGATCGTTCGGGGTTTTTTTGTCTGTCGTTCGAATGTGCTATCATTTTCATTCTTATCGCCAGCTTCTTTCCGTGTTAACGTTCTATTTTTTCCATCCATCACTGGCTGATCAGTTGGTTCGGTAATTTATCAGTTCGTTTGCTTATTAATCGTTTATTTTTGGCGCGAGACCATTCAGTTGTATCCAATCATGGTTAGCGTCGCGGACTCCCCGGCTGGGAGGTCGTGGGTTCGAATCCCATCAGAGTCATGTGGGTTTTTCTGCCCCGACCGGCTCCTACCCAGAGTTGAGTTTGCTGCGGACTCAGTTGGGAAGACTGGGACCACACAGTCGAGTTTCATCCACTTAATGGATGCGTTTCTGAGAGTGTTGCTGCTCAAATTTCCTGACCAACACTGCAGGTGCCTGTATCTCTCGGGCCCTGTTTGACGCCGGGATATATTATGAAAGGAAGCGTAGAGTACAGCCCTGTCATGTAGTCGCAGACCGAAATGGAAATCCGTAGCATCATCTTAACCATCCTCATTCTCATCGATCAGCATAAAAAAAAAAATGTCTCAGGCTCCGTGGCCCTTCCCTGCCCTGCTCTCATGGTGACCTCAATTTCGATGTCCTCTCCACGTCTGTGGTCCTTGGTTTGGTTCCGTCGGGGTCACCGGTATCGGCGAGTCCATGGGGGCTGTCGTTGGACGGACGTGGTGGCGCCCTCCGGGAGGAGAGCTCACTCACGCGCCGGCTCCGCGACTAAGCAATTATTGTCGTCAGTAGGGGGCTTAGTAGTGTGGTGTCCTGCGTATGTTAGTTCAGAACAAGCACCACTGAACACCACCGAAGTGACTCGGCAGCAGTGCAGTGTCTTTTCCGGTGGGGTTTGCCTCTTGACAACTTGACATTGACTGCTCCCTGTGGATTGCCGGTGCCGGGGCTGCGGCGGGGGCCGACCGGCTGTGGCTGTGGACAGGGTGTCGGAATGAGCGGCGTGGGTGCACTGCCTCTGAGGTGGCGCAGAGGCTGGGACAGCAAAGAAAGTAAATAAATAAGTTGTTAAAAAAATGCCCAAACGTCTCTCTGCCTGTCTGTGACTGGTTTAAATGAACGTGTCCCTGTTTGTCTTGTACAAGTTTACGCACAAACCACCAGGAATATACTCTGTGGCTTCACAATAAGAAGCATGGCCATGAAAA
>JADBJO010008961.1:0-2500 GCA_016801955.1 Conus betulinus | reverse complement strand
GTTCGTTTGTTTGCTCGTTCGGTTGTTCGTGCGTTTGTTCGATCATTTGTTTGTTCGCTCGTTCGTTTGTTTGCTCGTTCGTTCCTTCCTTCCTTCCTTCCTTCCTTCCTTCATTCCTCATTTGTCTGTTGTTCGATTCTTCGTGTCTTTTTCTGATTGGTTAAGTTCTATCATCTTTTCTTTTCTTTCAATTCGTTCGTTGCTTTCATTCTTCATCGTTCGTTCATCGACCAATTGAGTTCATTAAGCAGTTCGTTGGTTCAATTTTTCAGTGATGAAGGTGCGAATCATTTAGATTCTGGTTGTGTCCAAGCTAAGGACAAGTTCTGTCTGTTCATTTGTCTGCCTGTCTGTCATTCTCTGCAATTATGGTAGCCAAGTCCTCTTCCAAGCTGTCTGACATTTTTTTTTCTCTTATACATACATACATACATACAACATACATACATACATACATATATACTATATACTTTTTCACACAGAGAGTTGATGAGAAAGAATGGAGTGTGTAGATGAAAGAAAGAATATGTATACTTATATGTGTTCGGGGGAAAATAATCTAGTTAAATCAATGTATTATTGAAAAAAAAAGAAGTTGTTATATTTTCCCTAAAATATTTTAATGATGTGAGGTGTTGTTGAGCTCTGGAAGTGAGCAATGAAAATTATTGTGTATACATTATTGAAAAATATATACTGATTTCTGTTGCGGAAAGATAGAAAGGGATGAACGGAAATCGTCCCTTGATATGTAATTAGACACGTCTAGCAATGATGATGAACATTCTGTTTCTTGATAAAAAGGGACGAAAGGGGATCGTTTCTTGTAATGGAATTGGACACGTGTAGTAACGATGCGATAAGATGAAAACATTGTTTCCTTGATAGAAAGGGACAAACGGAATTCGTTCCTTTATATGTAATATTGCATTCTTGTAACTGTGAAGAAAAAGGGTTTCCATGTGGAAATCCTTTCCTTCAATGTAAAGAATCATGGTGTCAATCAAGGAATTTTTTTCTGTTGTAATGCACACCCACTGTTTTGAAACCTAGTAGATTTTTGTTATGAGTATTTTCCCCCCAAATAACAGTGAACTGTATTATGTGAAGAGTGACTATTAGTTACAAACAAGAACGATAAATGTGTTGGAAGTAGGCGAGATAATCAAGGTAGCTGTCAGTTCCCCCAGGTGTCGGTGAAGCCCCGTGTCCGACCTGGAACTGACTGTCATCCGGGTGTTGGGGTGCAGCTCTTACCCAGCCACCATCTCTACCCCGTGGGGGTATGGAGAGTCTGACCGAGGGGTCAGTAGACATCGTGTGTGCATTGCCATCCGGGTGTGGGGTGCAGCCCATGCCCAACCCCCCGTCTCTACCCCCTGGGGGGGGGGGGGGTATGGAGAGGCTGTCCGTGAGGTCAGCAACGAGCTAGCGTGTCAAAGAGCTTCCGAGGTCGTCGGGACGTCGACTTGTGTTCTCCTGTTGGGTGGGAGTCCCTGGAAGGACTCCACGAACTGCTTTCGTGAGTGACTTGTGATTTGTGTGAAGACTGCGTGATTTGGGCCAGACGAAGCAATGTACAGGAACTGTTTGTGGTGACACTGCTGTGGGTGCCAGTGTAGCCCGGGCAAGAAGGAAAATACATGTTTGATATGACACTATAGTATCTAGTCTTGTTGCACGCCCCTAATGGCGGCGGCAGGAATTAATATTTCTGCTTGTTCCTCTTATGTAACATGTGTATTTGTTATGATTGGATGTTCAGGTAGCAACAGAAAAAAAAAAAAGGTAGAAACTTAACTTCTTGTCTGGCTATCTATGTTCGTGTGGTGTGGCAAGTGAGAGTCAGACAGCAAAACACGCAAGGCACCCCGTCCGTAACTCTCTCTCTCTCTCTCTCTCTCTCTCTCTCTCTCTCTCTCTCTCTCTCTCTCTCTCTCTCTCTCTCTCGTTTCTTACTCTTTTGGTCATGTCCGAGCGTTTTTTCAAAACCACTTTTCTCATCTCAGAGAGAGAGAGAGAGAGAGAGAGAGAGGAGACGCGAGAGAGGTCACACACACACAGATGGACGGAGAGAGAGAGAGAGAGAGAGAGAGAGAGAGAGAAAGAGAGAGGAGAGAGAGAGAGAGAGAGGACAAACAAATTAGGGCCAACCCCTAACCGAGAGGCAAGCCAGGGAACTTCCCAAGTAATGGGCGGACAACTCTATCCGCCTGTGGGGAAATAAAAAATGGCTGGAGTTCTACTCCCGAGTTTGACAGTTCTGTCATTCAGCGAATTATGCCCCCCGCCTTTTGGATCATTTCGGCTGAGTGTCTTGTGATTGGATTCCTTTGAGTTACATACTCTTTGATTTAGATTTCCTCGGTGCATCCTTCTCTGTTGTCTGTTCGTTATGGTCACAAAGTTTCCTAGAATGTGAATTGCTCCTCTCGCTTTTGTTCTGTTTCTTATTTTTTCAGCTCTCTCTCTCTCTCTCTATCTCTCGCTCTCTCTCTCT
>JADBJO010008960.1:79483-89227 GCA_016801955.1 Conus betulinus | reverse complement strand
ACTTTATTCCGTTGAAAGCCACGGTCAGATGATGGATATGGATGCTAATGAGATATACATTAACTTTACAGACATTTTTGCAGACCTACTGACTTATGATTCTATTATGAAATGATAATAAATAGACACTAAGGAACACCAGGTTAGATCAAACACCCAAAGCAAACAAACAATTGATTTCTAAGATGAGGGTTGTATGAGTCAGGCGAATGTTCTCGAGCATTTAGGCAAATTAAGGGTAGTTTTGCTGTTGTTGAGAGCAAGCTCCTTGGGTTCTTCAAGTGTGCGAATTCAGGCATCACCAGAGGGGAATACCCTGAGTCGTTTACTGAAGGAGGGAGAGTTACTGGGAAGTGTTTCGCGTGTCCGAGGGATAGTAACAAAAGCATGCCAACCTGCTGGTCCTGGGTAGAGGAGAGTGTCCACTTTGAGCACTGGCTATTCACTGGGCTGAAAGGAAGGCAATCGTGTCAGATGACCGTCACGGGTAGGCGACCGTCAACCTGCAGGCAGAGTACAGTGACCACTCAGTCGTTCTTGTTCTGAGGAATGAATGGAAGGCTTCGGCCTATTGAGTAATTTGCACCTTGTTGCCTGTAGAGGTAATTAATACTTGAACCATTAGTCCTGGCTGGTATAGAAGTCCAGGCTGTTAGCACAATGGGTAGCTTTGGGGAATCGAACATGACTTTCAATAGGAGGTTATGCATTAACCACTTGGTATCCAAGTCTTTGTTGGTGCCAGCAGCTTTGGTGAGTGTGTGTATATGTGTAGGTGACTAGTGATTCCATTGGCGGAATGAAAATAACTTGGTGAGTTATTGGTACAAATCATGTGATGTGTGTGTGTGCTGGTGATTCCATTGGTTGAAGCAGTTAAACTCGGGTTCTCTCTTGTTTGAGAAGGGATATAACGTGCCTGGAAAACCAGGAAGTGTGTGACTCACTTAAGGGAAAGTGAACTCGCCCATCTTGCTGATGGCTCAAGAAAATACAGCGAGAAGCAGAGGTTTGCTGTCGCCTCGTTGTCTCCTGGGTGGGGACGTAAGACAGTGAGGTTGCTGTAGCTTCGGAGCCGACGACGAGAAGAATTGTCTCCCGTGTGGGGACGGTCGACAGCAAGACGTGTTAGCCTGTTGGAGCCTAGACAGGGAACTGCCAGACAACGGGTGGGGTGCTTGCAGCCAAAGAAGACCTGTGGGAGAGGCCGACAGGAGCCCTTTCCGTGGAGAGGGCGAAGAGCGGTGGAGTCCGGGAGACTGTGAGGGTGTGAGGATGCGACTCAAGCTACGTTGCCAGTGTCCCCCAACTGGAATTTGGCCAATAAGGAGGACACAACAGTGTGGCAGCTTCAGCTCGTGGCCGCACAGTGGGCTGAGAGAAACTGACGGTCAACCAAGGAATGCTGGCAAGTTATGGATGTTTCATTTGTTCTTAAGTTTAAAAGTGTGTGCAAACAGCATAGTGAAATATTGTCTTTCCAGTTAAGTAAGAATAACTGAAGAACAGGGGATGCGATTTATGAGATTATCTGTATGATGTTTACATTTTTGTATGATACAGATAATTGTGTTGTGTAGGGACGGGTGAGGGCTCGGAGTCAAGTTAAATAAAAGTTGATTATTTTCTGTGAAATGTTATTGGTTTCCCGTCACCTTTGTGCGAACCCGATGTGAGTGACGGAGTGCGTGTGCCTGTGCGAGAGAGCCCATTTTGGTTGTGAAAGCGTAAATACTTCTGTTTTTAACCCTCTGCATCCCTGAATATGATAATCATATTTTAATAACGAGGGGGGCATCAGAGACCCATCACAAGGGTGCTTTTACGTCAGTGATAACTGAGGCTGGGCCTATCCCCTCTACCATACAGAATTTGTCTGAACATACTATAATCATCACATGAGCTAGAAGAACATATTTAGCACTAACATTAAACCACAACGTTCATTTGGGATAGTTTAGAAGACTGCATAGACTTATACCAACAGAAAACTGTTTGTATATATGCAGATTGGTTTACGCCTTGTTTTGTAACTATTGTAGTTAGGACATACAAACTATCCGCCCTGTTTTCTGAAAGTTGTGATACTCTTAGTGCTTTTTGGGATGAGGTATTATAACTGCCACGCAGAAAATGTACGCCTTGCCATTTTCTTTTATGGATATGTACTTTTATTTTGGCTCACAGGCGAGTCAAACGAATGATTTTGCGGAATTCTACGTGCACAGGACAATCAAAACACAGGGAGACACTGAGCTGAGAGCACTAGCTTCTCTGTTGAAAGAAACCACGCACGAAAAGTGAGGAAGATAGAAGGCAGCCTTGACGAACTTCAACTGATGTATGGACTATTCTCCAAGAGTACCTTGTATTAGCACCGCACAAGTCGCTTTGGAATACGGTTGTTGGGTGGTACTGATGAGCCTCTGTCCGATGCTCAGTTACTTTACTGTGGCACATAGTGCTTCCTGACAGACTCTGTCGAACGCCTTCTTGAAATCTATGGAGACGTGATGAACTCGCTTGTGCGGGATTTTTTTTTTTTTTTTTTTGTGCAATGTGTATGTCGTCAAAATCTGTTCATTGTCTTCAGAGAATCCAGCCTGTTCTTCAGCAATGATGGCATCTGTTTTGCGGCTACAGTCTATTCTGAATGACTTTGAGCATCACTTCAATGGCGTGGCTGATCCAGCGTATAATACGACAGTTCTGGCATTGTCTGAGAGTTCCTTTCTCGGGAAGGGTGATGATTAGCGATGGAGTCCATGACGTGGGTTTCTCTCGGTGTGCCAGATTCCGTTGTAGATGGCAGTTAGGGTATTTAGTTCTTGTGTCTCCATGTTTAGAGAGTTCTGCAAGGATGTTGTTGAAACCTGCAGCTTTTCCCACATTTTAAGGATTTATTGCAGCTATGACTTATTCGGGAGTGTCAGAAAACCATCACTTGATGAATCCTGTGTTATTAGTACACTTGGATCCAATTTGCTTTGTTTATTGTAGAATTCAGAGCAGTGTTCTGTTCACCTTTGAATGATGTCCTCTTTCCGTGTGAGACAATTGTTATCTTGGTTCTATATGGTGCTGACGTTGTTTTTTATTTTGAAAGCTTTCTTTGTGTTGTTGTTCTTGTTTAGCTTTTTAATGTCCGCACACTGTTGTTCGTTCCAGTTTTCTGAGTATTTCTCATTGTTTGACTGATTCGTGTGCTGATAGCTCTGTATTTGTCATTGTTTGACTGATTCGTGTGCTGATAGCTCTGTATTTGTCATTGTTTGACTGATTCTCTTGCTGATAGCTGTGTATTTCTCATTGTTTCACTGATTCTCTAGCCGATGGCACTGTATTTTTACGCCTCAGTCTTCTTGATCGGTGGTAAGTTCCTCCTAATCGCACAAAACCCCAAGACCTTGCTGGTATTGTGGAACTGAGAGAACAAAATTGGAAAACAACAACAAACGACAACGACAATAACGACAATAACACAATGCCACTATCGTCTTTCTGACAGAAATAAAAGGACGTTTACAAACAGCTCAAGCTTATCATTTTGTAAATCAAATAAAGTCTGTTGCGCATTTCATGTTTTAATGTAAAAACTATAAAAACGGCGGACTCCTGTTTCATGCCACAAATCATCATCACTGGCACGACATTGCAACATATTAATGGTAACATGCTACATTGTAGAGACTTCCTGTGACTTCTGTGTATTACTTCCTGTGCCCAATGTGTAAGAAATGTCCCTATATTTGTGCGGGTCGTTATTTCCTTTAAATGCTCTTTTTTCTGAGAAGCACACACACACACACACACACACACACACACACACACACACACACACACACACACACACACACACACATAGACACACACGCATGTACGCACGCACACACACACTCAAACACACTCATACCTATATATATATATATATATATATATATATATATATATATATATATATATATATATATATATGTCAACATAATGTATATATAGTGTACATGTTATTTGATTTTCTGATGTAAGTCATTTTTCTGATAATTTCATGCCATTAAAGTCTGTTCTGTTCCACCAGAGAGCTAATGTATGTCTTTTCTGATGTATGATTTCTCTCACTTGCACAAGCTGTATTTTTTCAATGCCGGATTGCTTTTGTTTCTGTAGAAATTCTTATTTGTGGTAAGAATCGAAACCGTTAATCTGTACAAAATGAGACATATGTTACAAAATGACGTCATCACGTACTCAGATCCCCAGAAAACAAATAATACGTTCACTATTAAGTGTATTGTTTTGTTGTTGTTGTTGTTGTGTTGTTGTTGTTGCTGATGTTGTTGTTGTCGTACCCTGGGCTAAAAGACTCTAGGGATCACCCAAACAGCTGAAACATTTGAACACTATGGTACAAATGCATCAGCTGGGAATGAGAACATTACGTGTGTAACCGTTTTTGATTACCTCGCCACATGGGCAGCCACACTCCGACGTCGGGGGATTTTGGAGACTGATATGTGCTAGGAGCTTGTCACAACTGAAGACAATCCCCGCAGAACTATTCAAAGCATAACAACATTTTGATGTAGCCTTTCTGTTCTAGCCTATGTCAACTGGCCTGACACAGCCTTAAGCTAAGGCGAAGTGTGTTGTTTAAATAAAGGATGCAACCTACACCTCAATTATTCGAATATCAAACAATTCTGGGGAGGGGGTGTGGTGGTGGGCGGGCAAATTGTAGCAGGAAAAGATCTATTGAACAGATCAGTTTCCTTGTTGAACCAGATATGTTTTTGATCGTCATGATAATGTTGATGCCAACAAAAGAGGAACATCACGACCTATGTTATTATTATGATATGGCGGTAGAAAGAAAATTTTAGGACATGAAACACTCCGTACAAATCTGCAGATGGGTACGTGTATAAGTGCTTGCGTGCGGACCCGAATGTGTGTGTGTGTGTGTGTGTGTGTGTGTGTGTGTGTGTGTGTGTGTGTGTGTGTGTGTGTGTGTGTGTGTGTGTGTGTGTGTGTGTGTGTGTGTGTGTGTGTGTGTGTGTGTGTGTGTGTGTGTGTGTGTGTGTGTGTGTGTGTGTGTGTGTGTGTGTGTGTGTGTGTGTGTGTGTGATAAGAGGATGAAACTCCAGAATAAATGTGTGCATAGATTTTAAGGAAAGGAGGAAAGCAGAATCTGTGACGTGAAGCATTGATATAGTGATGAACGTCCCAGACTCGGTGATCCATAATGATACCACACCATTGCAGGACCATGTGGCAACAGCTGCATCTAATGCTTCGCTTCATGATGGCTGTGTCACAATTGTTTTCAGTGAGATGGAGTTTTTACCATGGGACAATCCTGACAATATAGTGAGCGTGGACGTGGAAACCATTTCGCTCAAAGTTAAAACAAACATTCTGGGGTTCCTGTTTCTGATTGGTGGACCAGGTAATGTCATCAATATGGCAGTGTTCTATCAACAAGGTCTCAAGGATCGTGTCAACCTGTGTCTCTTTGCTTTGTCTTTCGCTGATGAAATGTACTTGATTACATCAATGTGTCTCGAAGGTGAACAATTGCACTTGCAATTCACTACGAAAGAAAGATTCGGACCAATAACGACTTTCTTAAGGAACAACCACTTTGCAGGATTAGTAGGATTCGGTTACGTTTCTCCAGGTCTTTCTGCTGTCATTGCCAGTGAGAGATGCCTCTGTGTCCTCAATCCATTTAAAGTTCAAGCCATTCTTCTGTCGAAAAGATCAGATTTCTCGTTGAACGAGGTATTTTTTTGGTCGCCATGATAATGTTGATGCCAAACAACGGAGGAACATGAACACCTATGTTGTTATCATATGGCAGAAAAAAGTAAATTTTAGGACATGAAACGCTAAGTACGAAATTTACATACGGGTACGTGTATGAATGCTTGCGTGCACGCCTGAATGTGTGTGTGTGTTAATGAGTGTGTGTGTGTGTGTGTGTGTGTGTGTGTGTGTGTGTGTGTGTGTGTGTGTGTAAGTAAGTAAGTAAGTAAGTGTGTGCGTTTGCTTGTTGATAACAGGGTAAAATTCCAGAGTAAATGTGTGCATAGACTTTAAAGAAAGAAGCAACGCAGAATCTGTGACGTGAAGCATTTATAATGATGAATATTCGGGATTCGGTGATCCAGAACGATACTACACCATTGCACAGCCATGTGGCAACAGCTGCATCTACTGCCTCGTTTCATGATGGCTGTGTCAAAGTTGTTTTCAGTGAGATGGAGTTTTTACCATGGGACAATCCTGACAACATAGTGAGCGTGGAAGTAGAAACCATTTCGCGCAAAATTAACACAAACATTCTGGGGTTCCTGTTTCTGATTGGTGGTCCAGGTAACGCCATCAACATGGCAGTGTTCTATCAACAAGGCCTCAAGGATCGTGTCAACCTGTGTCTCTTTGCTTTGTCTTTCGCTGATGAAATGTACTTGATTTCATCAACGTGTCTCCAAGGTGAACAACTGCACTTGCAATTCACTACGAAGAAAGATTCGGACCAATGATGACATTCTTCACGAACAACCACTTAGTAGGATTAGCAGGATTTGGTTATGTTTCTCAAGTTCTTTCTGCTATCATTGCCAGTGAGAGATGCCTCTGTGTCCTCAATCCATTTAAAGTTCAAGCCATTCTTCGCACCAGAACAATGGCTCTAGTCATTATTGTCATAAATGTACTGGTGGTTGGTCTGTATTTTATAGTGGCATTCCGATACCACATAGGCTGTGTGTATGATCCAATGTCCGGTGTTGTTGTGAAGACATTAGTTGCTGGTGACTTTTACAAAACCCACCAACAGTTTTTGGATCACTTGAGTGGCTCTGTGTTTGGTCTTGGTTTGCCTGGGTTAGTGATGACTGTCGTGCTGGTGACAACATTAGTTACCACGGTTAAGCTTCGTCAGATTGTGACATGGAGAGCAGGAACATCCTCCTCCATCTCTGCCCGTGAAGTGGCCCTCACCAAGATGCTGGTTGGTACTTCCATCCTGTTTACTGTCTGTGTCTTTCCCTTTGCTGCAGCCAGACTCACCTGGTTGTTTTTCCAGAAATGAATGCTGGTCGACGTAACCAAAACTTGTACCAGACCAGTTTGTGGATCAGTCAAATGTTCGTTTACATCAACTCCAGTTTCAATATTTTTGTCTACTACGCTATGGGATCTCGCTATAGGCAGACATTCAGAGCGCTGTTTACAGGAAAAATGAGGTCTGAAAAAAAAAAAAAAAACATTGATGCATTTAAACAGAAATGTGTGTCGATGCCTTGCTTTTATTCATAAATAAGATTAAAGAATTAGAAGTGCATTGATGCCTTTTAGGTATGGCTTTCTGAATATAATGAATTTAGATCATGTATTTACATGTTTTCCCCTGTGGTTACTAATCCAGTATGAAAACGACAGAAATATCTACTCCCTTTCTCTCTGTCTGTCTGTCTGTCTGTCTCTCCTATCTCTCTCTCTCTCTCTGTACATAATATATGCAAGATTAACTGAATGGGCTGAAACTGACGAAAAAAATAGTGGAAGAATAAGCAGGTTTCAGAACCAGTTAAAGCACCATAGACCACAAATTTACACTATATTATTTGATTCAGAAACATCTACTCTGCAAATCGAAGCTCTACATTGCATTTGTAGATTTCAAGAAGGCCTTTGACTCGGTAAATCGGAATGCTCTGTGGAATGTACTCTGTAGAAGTGGTGTTAATAGTAAATTGTACATGGCTATTAGAGGGGTCTACAACTCAGTGTTTGCATGTTTGCGTGTGAAGAGTGAGTATTCAGATTATTTTGAATGTCCAAATGGAGTAAAACAAGGATGCTTGTTAATTGCACAGTTGTTTTCTTTTTTTTTCATAAACGAAACTGGCGGTGGAATTGTTCCACAAAGGAAGACATGGTATCCAGATGATAGCTGGAGCAGTTGAATAGTTTTTACTACTGTATGCTGATGATGTTGTTCTTCTATCCGGAACAGTTGTAGGTTTGCAAAAGCAACTTAATGTATTGAAAGAAGAAGCAGACCGCTTAGGTTTATCAGTTAACTTGGATAAGACGAATATAGTGGTCTTTAGAATGGGTGGCCACCTATCAGTGTATGAAAAAATGGTCTTATGGAAATGCAGATGTTCAAGTAGTTAATTAATATAAATATCTTGGAATGATATTTTCAACAAAAAATTAACTTTCCGTTACGCATGGGAAGAATCTTTGATGAAAGGGAAAAAAGGTACCATTGAATTCTGAAATGCCCTGAGAAAACTGAACTGTACAGACTGTGGTATATTTTGGAAAATGTTTGATACACAGATAAAACCTCTTACGCAGCTGAAATTTGGGGCTTACATGAAAATTCGCAGATGGAAAAAGTACATACGTATGCCATGAAGCGTTTCCTTCAAGTACCTATTCATTCATCCTACACCGTTTTATATGGAGAAATGGGCAGATACCCTTTGTATATAAGTACATTTGTGAAATGTATTAAGTACTGGTTGAAGATCTTGAAGCTACCCCAGTCCCGTTTGAGCAGGCAAGCCTATTATATGATGCTTCTAGAAATGGAAAAAGGTAAAGAAAACTGGGCTTATAAAGTAAAGAAAGTCCTTTCAGAACAGAGTTTGGATAGTGTGGATGACCCAAGAAGTATGAAATGAGCAACAGTTCATTGCAGAATTTAAAGACAGGCTTATTTATTCTTTTAAAACAGAATTGGCACTCAGATATGGAAAGTAAAGAAAAATATTGCTGGTTTTTTCTCATGTAAGAATGTGTTCCTTTCTGAAAGTTTCTCCATGTCATAACAGAAAATGGCACAGAATAAATTACGCAAGATTTAGGTTGAGAACTTTAGGTTTTAATGCGAACAAAAGATGGTTTGAATGTGAAACACCCCACAGAATCTCCTTGTCCTGCATGTAGACACATTATTGATGACGAAAAAATCACTTTCTGTTCCACTGTACTGCTTATAATGAAGTGCGGACAAATTGTTCATTTATCCAGTTAGATATAGCGAAAAGACAAAATGTCGCTGGCGTGTTATCATCAGACGATGAACTTGTGATTAAATCAGTTGCGAAATTCTTCGCGGAAGCATTGAAAATTAGACAGATGAAGGCTAGTGAAATTTTAGATAATACATTATAAGAGATATCTGAATAAATATCATCATTCAACGCATGTTGAAGAGATCAGTAGAATACAATATCATCATTTAATTGAGTGGATGGTCGAGTCAGTCTTTTTTCATGTTGAAGAGATCAGTAAAATACAATGTCATCATTTGATTGAGTGGATGGTCTAGTAGTCTTAAGGAGTTAAAAAAAAAAATTACTGCATTACTCCTGTGCGTTAGGTGAGAACATAACAAAATGTTACGAATTTATTTGTTTTTGTTAACTTTGGATTAGATATACACTAGGAATGAAAGTGTACTGTTTGTTTGCAGAAAAGGAAGAGGGAAATGTTTTTGTTTCTGTTACCTCTCCCCCTTGTCAAAAGACCTCTTTGGTAATGACAATAAAGTATCAAAAGTGTCTCTGTGAGTGTGTGCGTACGCGCGCGCCCGCGTCAAGTATCCAGAAAATAATTCCAAGTTACATTGCTTTTTTTTTTTTTTAGATCAGTAGCTTTCTATACATCAACAGTGCTCAGGAAAGGCGATGTTGTGTTTCCCTTCTGACCATCAATGAAATGATC
>JADBJO010008960.1:66983-74483 GCA_016801955.1 Conus betulinus | reverse complement strand
ATTTTAAAGTAACAGTTAACAAAGAAACAACTGAGCCCAAAGACAACTGATTTAGAGTTGGCGCGAATCGGTTGAAAATGGCGCTTTCTCAAAGTTATCACAAATTCAGCACTAAACATAAATATTGTGAAGTTACTGTAACAAAATGACAACTATCAACGAAACACTAAAAACTCGCAGAATACTACGATTTGTGTTGGCATAATCCTTGAAAATTTTTCGCTTAAGACCCAATGAAAAGAGACAAATACAAGAATAAGTGTAGTGTACCTTTCGGCTCCCAGTTGTTTTTTCCGAAATACTTAGCAATACGAGACAGGATCTACAGAGTGCAGGAAATGTAATTACGGGGAGGCAAGAGACTAAAAGGCTTATAATGAGATTAGAAAAAAGAGCAGTAGAAACAACAGAGGTATCATCTGTGTCGTATTCTTCCACAGAAATGGTTATTTTTTGTGGCCATATCATCCACAGAGGAATTCAAGGTCAGAACCAAAATGTTAAGATCGTAATATGACAACAGAAAGTTAACACGGGAAATTGAGTCTCGCAACAAATGTTCAAACTTCAGGCACTAATTTATTTATGGCAGAAACTTTATTCTTTGAAAGCTAAGGTCAGGTGATCGATGCTAATGAGATATACATTAACTTTACAGACATCTTTGCAGACCTACTTCCTTATGATTCTATTATGAAATGATAATAAATAGACACTAAGAACACCAGGTCAAATCAAACACCCAAAACAAAACAAACAATTGATTTCTAAGATGAGGATGCTTTTTACGTCACAGATAACTGAGGCTGGGCCTATCCCCTCTACCATCCAGAATTTGTCTAAATATACTATAATCATCACATGAGCTAGAAGAAAATATTTAGCACTAACATTAAACCACAACTTTCATTTGGGATAGTTTAGAAGACTGCATAGACTTATACCAACAGAAAACTGTTTATCGGTATGCAGATTGGTTACGCCTTGTTTTGTAACTATTGTAGTTACGTACAAACTATTCGCCCTGTTTTCCGAAGTTGTGATACTGTCAGTGCTTTTCGGGATGACGTATTATAACTGCCATGCAGAAAATGTACGCCTTGTGATTTTGTTTATGGATATGCACTTTTATTTGGCTCACAGGCGAGTCAAACGAATGATTTTGCGGAATTCTACGTGCACAGGACAATCAAAGCACAGGGAGACACTGAACTGAGAGCACTAGTTTCTCTGTTGAAAGAAATCACGCACGAAAAGTGAGGAAGATAGAAGGCAGCCTTGACGAACTTCATCTGATGTATGGAACCATTCACCAAGAGTACGTTGTGTTAGTACCGCACAAGTCGCTTTTTGGAATACGGTTGTTGGTTGGTACTGATGAGCCTCTGTCCGATGTTAAATTACTTTACTGTGGCCCATAGTGCCTCCTGACAGACTCTGTCGAACGCCTTCTTGAAATCTATGGAGACGTGATGAACTCGCTTGTGCTGGAAATGTTTATTTTTATTTTATTTTATTTTTATTTATTTTTATTTGTTATTTGCAATGTGTATGTCGTCAAAATCTGGTCATTGCCTAGAGAGAATCCAGCCTGTTCTTCAGCAATGATGGCATCTGTTTTGTGGCTATAGTCTATTCTGGATGACTTTGAGCATCACTTCAATGGCGTGGCTAATCCAGCGTATAATGCAACAGTTCTGGCATTGTCAGAGAGGTCCTTTCTCGGGAAGGGTGATGATTAGCGATGGAGTCCATGAAGTGGGTTTATCTCGGTGTGCCAGATTCCGTTGTAGACAGCAGTTAGGATATTAGTTCTTGTGTCGCCATGTTTAGAGAGTTCTGCAAGGATGCTGTTGAAATCTGCAGCTTTTCCACATTTTAACGATTTCTGGCAGCTATGACTCCTTCAGGGAGTGTCAGAAAGCCATCATCACTTGATGAATCCTGTGTTTTTAGTACACTTGGATCCACTTTCCTTTGTTTATTGTAAAATTCAGAGCAGTGTTCTGTTCACCTTTGAATGATGTCCTCTTTCCGTGTGAGACAATTGTTATCTTGGTCCTAATTGGTGCTAACGCTGCTTTTATCTTGAAAGCTTTCTTTGTGTTGTTCTTGTATAGCTTGTTCATGTCCACACGCTGTTGTTCGATCCATGTTTTCTGAGTATTTCTCATGGTTTGACAGATTCTCTTGCTGATAGCTGTGTATTTATTATTGTTTCACTGATTCTCTTGCTGACAGCTTTGTATTTCGTATTGTTTCACTGATTCTCTTGCTGATGGCACTGTATTCTTACGCCTCAGTTTTCAGATCGGTGGTAAGTTCCTCCTAATCGCACAAAACCCCAAGACCTTGCTGGTATTGTGGAGCTTAAGAAAAAAAAAGACTGAGAAACAAAATGGGAAAAAACATCAACAACGACAACGACAATAACGACAATAACAATACCACTATCAACAGTAAACAAGTGGGGTAGTTTTTGCTCCCATAAGGAAACCTAACACAGAGCAACTTTTATTCAAGACTGGGATAGCATTTCAAACTTGAATCAAATCAGACAAATACAAAGACGAACAATCTAATACGGGGGGGGGGGGGGGGGGGGGGGGGGGGGGGGGGGGGGGGGGGGGGAAAACAAGCGCAGGCCAACAACTTAATTGTCTTCATAGTAATAACTTGGCAAAACTTTGGACTTAAGGAAGGCGGAGGGGGTGGAAGGTTGAAGATGGAGAAACTGGGAACATGAATTTAAGAAAATATATTGCAGATATGAAAGGCCTCGGAGCAGGGAATACAAATATATCTGTCCTCAAAAGGGATTGCGATGGTTCCCTTATGCAGCTAGTGAAGTTTTAATATCTGCAATATATTTTCTTAAATTCATGTTCCCAGTTTCTCCATCTTCAACCTTCCACCCCCCGCCCTCTTCCCCTTCCTTAAGTCCAAAGTTTTGCCAAGTTATTACTATGAAGACAATTAAGTTGTTGGCCCGCGCTTGTTCCCCCCCCCCCCCCCCCCCCCCCCCCCCCCCCTTTGTTTACTGTTTATTGTTTACTGTTCCTACCTCATTTCATTTCCAATACCACTATCGTCTTTCTGACAAATAATAGGACGTTTAGAAACAGCTGAAGCTGATCATTTGTAAATCAAATAAAGTCCGTCGCGCATTTCATGTTTTAATGAACAAACTATAAAAACAGCGGACTCCTGTTTCATGCCACAAATCATGACTGGCACGACTTTGCAACATATTAATGGAGTAACATGTTGCATTGTAGAGACTTCCTGTGACTTCTGTGTATCACTTCCTGTGCCCAATGTGTAAGAAATGTCCCTATATTTGTGCGGGTCGTTATTTCCTTTAAATGGTACTTTTTTCTGAGAAGCACACACACACACACACACACAACACACACACACACACACACACACACACACACACACACACACACACACACACACACACACACACACACACACACACGCACACATAAACACACACAGACACACACACACGGATGGACGCACGCGCACACACACAAACACACTCATATATATGCACATATATGTATTTATGTATATATATGTCAACATATATGTATGTATAGTGTACATGTTATTTGATTTTCTGATGTAAGTCATTTTTCTGATAATTTCATGCCATTAAAACCTGTTCTGTTCCACCACAGAGAGCTAATGTATAATTTCTCATTTGCACAAGCTGTATTTCTTTCAATGCCGTACTGCTTTTGTTTCTGTAGAAATTCTTATTTGTGTAAAGAATCGAAACTGTTAATCTTTACAAAATGAGACATATGTTACAAAATGACGTCGTCACGTACTAAGATCTCCAGAGAACAAATCGTAAGTTCACTACTAAGTGTATTGTTTTGTTTTTCTTGTTGTTATTGTTGTTGTTGTTGTTGTTGTTGTTGTCGTCGTACCCTGGCTAAAAGACTCCAGGGATCATCCAAACAGCTGAAGCATTTGAACACTATGGTACAAATGCATCAGCTGGGGATGAGAACATTACGTGTGTAACCGTTTTTTTATTACCTCGCCACATAGGCAGCCACACTCCGACTTGGGGGGATTTTGGAGACTAATAATGTTATGTTAGGAGCTTGTCAACAACTGAAGATAATCCCCGTATACCTATGCAGAGCATAACAACATTTTGATGTAGCCTTGGTGTTCTAGCCTATGTCAATTGGCCTGACCCAGCCTTAAGCCAAGGCGAAGTGTATTGTTTTAATAAAGGATGCAACCTACACCTTCAATTATTCGAATATCAACATTTCGGGGAGGGGGTGTGGTGGGCGGGCGAATTTTAGCAGGAAAAGATCTATTGAAAAGATCAGTTTCCTTGTTGAACCAGAAATGTTTTTGATCGTCATGATAATGTTGATGCCAAACAACAGAGGAACATCACGACCTATGTTATTATTATGATATGTTGATAGAAAGAAAATTTTAGGACATGAAACACTACGTACAAATCTGCATACGGGTACGTATATGACTGCTTGCGTGCGCACCCGAATGCGTGTGTGTGCGTGCGTGCGTGCGTGTGTGTGTGTGTGTGTGTGTGTGTGTGTGTGTGTGTGTGTGTGTGTGTGTGTGTGTGTGTGTGTGTGTGTGTGTGTGCGTGCGTGTATAATGTGTGTGTGTGTGTGTGTGTGTGTGTGTGTGTGTGTGTGTGTGTGTGTATAATGTGAGTGTGTGTGTGTGTGTGTGTGTGTGTGTGTGTGTGTGTGTGTGTGTGTGTGTGTGACAAAGAGGATGAAACTCTAGAGTAAATGTGTGCATAGACTTTAAGGAAAGGAGGAAAGCAGAATCTGTGACGTGAAGCATTTGATAATGATGAACATTGGGGATTCGGTGAAACATAATGATACTACACCATTGCACAACCATGTGGCAACTGCTGCATCTGATGTTTCGCTTCATGATGGCTGTGTCAAAGTTGTTTTCAATGAGATGGAGTTTTTACCATGGGACAATCCTGACAATATAGTGAGCATTGACGTTGAAACCATTTCGCGCGAAATTAAAACCAACATTCTGTGGTTCATGTTTCTGATTGGTGGACCAGGTAACATCATCAACATGGCAGTGTTCTATCAGCAAGGTCTCAAGGATCGTGTCAACCTGTGTCTCTTAGCTTTGTCTTTCGCTGATGAAATGTACTTGATTACATCAATGTGTCTCGAAGGTGAACAATTGCACTTGCAATTCACTACTACGGAAAGATTCGGACCAATAATGACATTCTTAACGAACAACCACTTTGCAGGATTAGCAGGATTTGGTTACGTTTCTCCAGTTCTTTCTGCTGTCATTGCCAGTGAGAGATGCCTCTGTGTCCTCAATCCATTTAAAGTTCAAGCCATTCTTCGTACCAGAACAATGGCGCTAGTCATTATTGTCATAAATGTGCTGGTGGTTGGTCTGTATTTTATAGTGGCATTCCGATACCGCATAGGCTGTGTGTATGATCCAGTGTCCGGTGTTGCTGTGAAGACATTTGTTGCTGGTGACTTTTACAAAACCCACCAACAGTTTTTGGATCACTTGAGTGGCTCTGTGTTGGTCTTGGTTTGCCTGGTTAGTGATGACTGTCGTGCTGGTGACAACGTTAGTTACCACTGTGAAGCTTCGTCAGATTGTGACATGGAGAGCAGGAACATCCTCCTCCATCTCTCCACGAGAAGTGGCCCTCACCAAGATGCTGGTTGGTATTTCCATCCTGTTCACTGTCTGTGTCATCCCCTTTGCTGCAGTTAGACTCACCTGGCTGTTTTTTCCATGAAATGAATGCTGGTCGACGTAACCAAAACTTGTACCAGACCAGTTTGTGGATCAGTCAAATGTTCGTTTACGTCAACTCCAGTTTCAATATTTTTGTCTACTACGCTATGGGATCTCGCTACAGACATACATTCAGAGCGCTGTTTACAGGACCAATGAGGTCTGCAAAAAAAAAATTGATGCATTCAAACAGAAATGTGTGGCGACGTCTTGTTTTTTATTCATAAATAACATAAAAGAATTAGAAGTGCATTGATGCCTTTTAGGTATGGCTTTCTGAATATAATGAATTCAGATCACGTTATTTACATGTTTTCCCCTGTGGTCACTAATCCAGTATGAAAACGACAGAAATATCTACTCTCTTTCTGTCTGTCTGTCTCTGTCTGTCTGTCTCTCCTCTCTCTCTCTCTCTCTCTCTCTGTACATACTAAATGCAAGATTAACTGAATGGGCTGAAACTGAACAAAAACTAGTGGAAGAACAAGCAGGTTTTAGAACCACTTACAGCACCATAGACCATATATTTACACTATATTCTTTGATTCAGTAACATCTACTCTGCAAATCGAAGAAGGCCTTTGACTCGGTAAATCGGAATGCTCTGTGGAATGTTCTCTGTAGAAGTGGTGTTAATAGTAAATTGCACATGGCTATTAGAGGGGTCTACAACTCAGTGCTTGCATGTGTGCCTGTGAAGAGTGAGTATTCAGATTATTTTTGAATGTCCAAATGGAGTAAACCAAGGATGCTTGGTAATTCCACAGTTGTTTTCTTTTTTCATAAACGAGCTGGTGGTGGAATTGTCCCGCAAAGGAAGACATGGTATCCAGATGATACCTGGAGCAGCAGTTGAATTAGTTTACTACTGTATGCTGATGATGTTGTTCTTCTGTCCGGAACAGTTGTAGGTTTGCACAACCAACTTAATGTATTGAAAGAAGAAGCAGACCGCTCAGGTTTATGAGTTAACTTGGATAAGACGAATATAGTGGTCTTTAGAATGGGTGGCCACCTATCAGTGTATGAAAAAAAAATGGTCTTATGTAAATGCAGATGTTCCAGTAGTTAATTCATATAAATCTCTTGAAATGATATTTTCAACAAAATTAACTTTCCGTTACGTATGGGAAGAATCTCTGATGAAAGGGAAAAAAGGTACCATTGAAATTCTGAAATCCCTGAGAAAACTGAACTGTACAGACTGTGGTATATTTTGGAAAATGTTTGATACACAGATAAGACCTCTTCTTACTTACGCAGCTGAAATTTGGGGCTTACATGAAAATTCGCAGATGGAAAAAATACATACGTATGCTATGAAGCGTTTCCTTCAAGTACCTATTCATTCATCCAACACCGTTTTATGTGGAGAAATTGGCAGATACCCTTTGAATATAAGTACATTTGTGAAATGTATTAAGTTCTGGTTGAAGATCTTGAAGCTACCCCAGTCCCGTTTGAGTAGGCAAGCCTATGATACGATGCTTCTAGAAATGGAAAAAGGTAAAGAAAACTGGGCTTATAAAGTAAAGAAAGCCCTTTCAGAACAGGGTTTTGGAATAGTGTGGATGACCCAGGAAGTAGGTAATGAGCAAACAGTTCATTGCGGAATTTAAAAGAAAGGCTTATTTGTTCTTTTAAACAGAATTGGCACTCAGACATGGAAAGTAATGAAAATATCGCTGG
>JADBJO010008960.1:52359-62359 GCA_016801955.1 Conus betulinus | reverse complement strand
CACGCACGCACGCACACACACACACACACGCACACACACACACACAGCTCTTCATATGCAGTGTATATTTTTCAGACCATCCAGAGCGAGCCGTGGCATGACAAACTGATCAACATATTTAATGTCGCTCCTGAAACGACCTTCTACCAATAAAGTAGTGTTTTATTTCATTACTAGTTTTACTGTTATTATGATCATCATTCATTACTATTATCTTTAGCATATTTTTATAGCAGATATATTATTTGTTCGTTTGTTTTAGCAGTTAAAGAAAAAAACGACGAGACAGATTTTAAAGTAACAGTTAACAAAGAAACAACTGAGCCCAAAGACTAACTGATTTAAAGTTGGCGCGAATCGATTGAAAATGGCGCATTCTCAAAGTTATCACAAATTCAGCACTAAACATAAACATTGTGAAGTTACTGTAACAAAATGACAACTATCAACGGAACACAATAAACTCGCAGAATACTAGGATTTGTGTTGGCATAATCTTTGAACAAATTTCGCTTAAACCCGTTGGAAAGAAATCGGAAATGAAATGAGGCAGGGAACAGCAAACAATAAACAGTAAACAAGTGGGGTAGTCTTTGCTCCCATAAGGAAACCTAACACAGAGTAACTTTTATTCAAGACTGGCACAGCCTTTTAAACTTGAATAAAGTCAGACAAATACAAAGACGAACAATCTAATAGTGGGGGAAAAACAAGCGCAGGCCAACAATTAAATTGTCTTCACAGTAATGACTTGGCAGAACTTTGAACTTAAGGAGGGCAGCAGGAGGTTGAAGATGTAAGAACTGGGAACATGAAATTAGAAAAATATGTTACTGTTATTTATTGACTGTTTATTGTTTCCTGTTCCCTGCCTCATTTCATTTCCGATTTCGTTTTGATTAAATCGAGGTTATTTGTATTTGTTTCTGTCTGTCTCTGTGTTTGTCTTTTGATCTCCCTTGCATCCTTGGGTGGATCCTCAAGTGTAGGCTCAAAGCTTGCCCCCTACATTTTATACTATTTGCATAATATCTGTGGTTTTTCAGCAACTTTTTTCCTCCCACACTTTCATTTGGATTCTTTTACTACTCTTCGCTGGCTGTTTCGTGGGTGCTTGGATTCTTTTTTGCACCCTGGTGGTGAGAACACCACGCTATTAGGGACTGTGGTGTGTTTCTATTTGACGCCGGGAGCGCAGATACAGCCAGTCGTGTCTCCCTGATGAGTTTTCGACCCAGCGGACGAAAGGCCTCGGAGCAGGCAATACAAATATATCTGCCTTTAAAAGGGATTGCGATGGTTCCCTTATGCAGCCAGTGAAGAGTTTTCATATTTTCTTAATTTCATGTTCCCCAGTTCTTACATCTTCAACCTTCTGCTGCCCCCCCCGCCCTCCTTAAGTTCAAAGTTCTGCTAAGTCATTACTGTGAAGACAATTTAGTTGATGGCCTGCGCTTGTTTTTTCCCCCACTATTAGATTGTTCGTCTTTGTATTTGTCTGACTTTATTCAAGTTTAAAAGGCTGTGCCAGTCTTGAATAAAAGTTACTCTGTGTTAGGTTTCCTTATGGGAGCAAGACTACCCCACTTGTTTACTGTCCGTTGGAAAGAGACAAATGCAAGAATAAGTGTAGTATACGTTTCGGCTCCGAGTTGTTTTTTTCCGAAATACTTAGCAATACGAGACGGATCTACAGAGTGCAGGAAATGTAATTACGGGGAGGCAAGAGACTAAAAGGCTTACAATGAGATTTAAAAAAAAAAGAGCAGTAGAAACACTGAGGTATCATCTGTATCGTATTCTTCCACACAAATGGTTATTTTTTGTGGCCATTATCATCCACAGAGGAATTCAAGGGTCAGAACCAAAATGTTAAGATCGTAATATGACAACAGAAAGTTAACACGGGAAATTGAGTCTCGCAACAAATGTTCAAACTTCAGGCACTAATTCATTTATGGCAGAAACTTTATTCTTTTGAAAGCTCAGGTCAGGTGATCGATGCTAATGATATACATTAACTTTACAGACATTTTTGCAGACCTACTTACTTATGATACTATTATGAAATGATAATAAATAGACACTAAGAACGCCACGTCAAATCAAACACCCAAAGCAAACAAACAATTGATTTCTAAGATGAGGATGCTTTTTTTTACGTCACTGATGACTGAGGCTGGGCCTATCCCCTCTACCATCCAGAATTTGTCTAAATATACTATAATCATCACATGAGCTAGAAGAAAATATTTAGCACTAACATTAAACCACAACGTCCATTTGGGATAGTTTAGAAGACTGCATAGACTTATACCAACAGAAAACTGTTTATCGGTATGCAGATTGGTTTACACCTTGTTTTGTAACTACTGTAGTTACGTACAAACTATTCGCCCTGTTTTCCGAAGTTGTGATACTGTCAGTGCTTTTTGGGATGACGTATTATAACTGCCATGCAGAAAATGTACGCCTTGTGATTTTGTTTATGGATATGCACTTTTATTTGGCTCACAGGCGAGTCAAACGAATGATTTTGCGGAATTCTACGTGCACAGGACAATCAAAGCACAGGGAGACACTGAACTGAGAGCACTAGTTTCTCTGTTGAAAGAAATCACGCACGAAAAGTGAGGAAGATAGAAGGCAGCCTTGACGAACTTCAACTAATGTATGGAACCATTCACCAAGAGTACGCTGTGTTAGTACCGCACAAGTCGTTTTGGAATACGGTTGTTGGTTGGTACCGATGAGCCTCTGTCCGATGTTAAATTACTTTACTATGGCCCATAGTGCCTCCTGACAGACTCTGTCGAACGCCTTCTTGAAATCTATGGAGACGTGATGAACTCGCTTGTGCTGGAAATGGTTTTTTTTTTTTTTGCAATGTGTATGTCGTCAAAATCTGGTCATTGCCTTGGGAGAATCCAGACTGTTCTTAAGAAATGATGGCATCTGTTTTGCGGCTACAGTCTATTCTGAATGACTTTGAGCATCACTTCAATGGCGTGGCTGATCCAGCGTATAATGCGGCAGTTCTGGCATTGTCAGAGATTTCCTTTCTTGGGAAGGGCGATGGTTAGCGATGGAGTCCATGACGTGGGTTTCTCTCGGTGTGCCAGATTTCGTTGTAGATGGCAGTTAGGGTATTAGTTCTTGTGTCACCATGTTTCAAGAGTTCTGCAAGGATGCTGTCGAAACCTGCAGCTTTTCCACATTTTAAGGATTTTATTGCAGCTATGACTCCTTCAGGGAGTGTCAGAAAGCCATCATCGCTTGATGAATCCTGTGTTATTAGTACACTTGGCTGCACTTTGCTTTGTTTATTGTAGAATTCAGAACAGTGTTCTGTTCACCTTTAAATGATGTCCTCTTTCCGTGTGAGACAATTGTTATCTTGGTCCTAAATGGTGCTAACGCTGCTTTTATCTTGAAAGCTTTCTTTGTGTTGTTCTTGTATAGCTTGTTAATGTCCACACGCTGTTGTTCGATCCAGGTTTACTGAGTATTTGTCATGGTTTGACTGATTCTCTTGCTGGTAGCTCTGTATTTCTCATTGCTTCACTGATTCTCTTGCTGATAGCTCTGTATGTCTCATTGTCTCACTGATTCTCTTGCTGATGGCACTGTATTTTTACGCCTCATGATTCTTGATCAGTGTTAATTTCCTCCTAATCGCACAAAACCCCAAGACCTTGCTGGCATTGTGGAACATTAAAGAAAAAAAGACTGAGACAACAAAATGAGAAAACAACAACAACGACAACGACAATAACGACAATAGCAATGCCACTATCGTCTTTCTGACAGAAATAAAAGGACGTTTACAAACAGCTCAAGCTGATCTGTATGTAAATCAAAATAAAGTCCCTCCCGCATTTCATGTTTTAATGAACAAACTATAAAAAACAGAGGACTCCTGTTTCATGCCACAAATCATGACTGGCACATCATTGCAACATATTAATGGAGTAACATGTTACATTGTAGAGACTTCCTGTGACGTCTGTGTATTACTTCCTGTGCCCAATATGTAAGAAATGTCCCTATATTTGTCGTTATCTCCTTTAAATGTTTTTTTTTTTTCTGAGAAGCACACACACACACACACACACACACACACACACACACACACACACACACACACACACACACACAAACACATAGAGACACACACACACACACACACACACACACACACACACACACACACACACACACACACACACATACACACAGACACACACACGCATGCACGCATGCGCACACACACAACACAGTCATACATATGTATATTATATATATATATGTCAATATATATGTATATATATATAGTGTACATCTTATTTGATTTTCTGATGTAAGTCATTTTTTTCTGATAATTTCATGCCATTAAAGTCTGTTCTGTTCCAACACAGAGAGCTAATGTATGTCTTTCCGATGTATGATTTCTCATTTGCACAAGCTGTATTTCTTTCAATGCTGAACTGCTTTTGTTTCTGTAGAAATTCTTATTTGTGGTAAGAATCGAAACCGTTAATCTGTACAAAATGAGACATATATTACAAAATGACGTCGGCACGTACTAAGATCTCCAGAGAACAAATCATAAGATCACTACTAAGTGTATTGTTTTGTTGTTGTTGTTGTTGTTGTTGTGTTGTTGTTGTTGTTGTTGCTCTTGTTGTCGTACCCTGGCTAAAAGACTCTAGGGATCATCCAAACAGCTGAAGCATTTGAACACTATGGTACAAATGCATCAGCTGGGATGAGAATATTACGTATGTGACTGTTTTTGATTACCTCGCCACATAGGCAGCCACACTCCGACGTCGGGGGATTTGGGAGACTGATAATGTTATGCTAGGAGCTTGTCACAACTGAAGACAATCCCTGCAAAACTATTCAGAGCATAACAACATTTTGATGTAGCCTTTCTGTTCTAGCCTATGTCAATTGGCCTGACAGCCTTAAGTCAAGGCAAAGTGTATTGTTTTAATAAAGGATGCAACCTACACCTTCAATTATTTGAATATCAACATTTCGGGGAGGGGGTGTGGTGGGCGGGCGAATTTTAGCAGGAAAAGATCTATTGAAAAGATCAGTTTCCTTGTTGAACCAGATATGTTTTTGATCATCATGATAATGTTGATGCCAACAACAGAGGAATATCGAGACCTATGATATTATTATGATATGGTGGAAGAAAGAAAATTTTAGGACATGAAACACTACGTACAAATCTGCATACGGGTACGTGTATGAATGCTTACGTGCGCACAAGGATGTGTGTGTGTGTGTGTGTGTGTGTGTGTGTGTGTGTGTGTGTGTGTGTGTGTGTGTGTGTGTGTGTGTGTGCGTGCGTGCGTGCGTGCGTGCGTGCGTGCGTGCGTGCGTGCGTGTGTGTGTGTGTGTGTGTGTGTGTGTGTGTGTGTGTGTGTGTGTGTGTGTGTGTGTGTGTGTGTGTGTGTGTGTGTGTGTGTGTGTGTGTGTGTGTTGATAAGAGGATGAAACTCCAGAATAAATGTGTGCATAGACTTTAAGGAAAGGAGGAAAGCAGAATCTGTGACGTGAAGCATTTGATAATGATGAATATCCCGGACTCGGTGATCCATAATGATACCACACCATTGCACAACCATGTGACAACAGCTGCATCTAATGCTTCGCTTCATGATGGCTGTGTCAAAGTTGTTTTCAGTGAGATGGAGTTTTTACCATGGGACAATCCTGACAATATAGTGAGCGTGGACGTGGAAACCATTGCGCGCAAAGTTAAAACAAACATTCTGGGGTTCATGTTTCTGATTGGTGGACCAGGTAACGCCATCAACATGGCAGTGTTCTATCAGCAAGGTCTCAAGGATCGTGTCAATCTGTGTCTCTTTGCTTTGTCTTTCGCTGATCTAATGTACTTGATGACATCAATGTGTATTCAAGGTGAACAACTGCACTTGCAATTCACTACTACGGAAAGATTCGGACCAATAATGACTTTCTTAACGAACGAACAACCACTTTGCAGGATTAGTAGGATTTGGTTACGTTTCTCAAGTTCTTTCTGCTGTCATTGCCAGTGAGAGGTGCCTCTGTGTCCTCAAATCACTTAAAGTTCAAGCCATTCTTCGTACCAGAACAATGGCTCTAGTCATTATTGTCATAAATGTGCTGGTGGTCGGTCTGTATTTTATAGTGGCATTCCGATACCGCATAGGCTGTGTGTATGATCCAATGTCCGGTGTTGTTGTGAAGACATTTGTTTGTTGGTGACTTTTACAAAACCACCAACAGTTTTTGGATCACTTGAGTGGCTCTGTGTTTGGTCTTGGTTTGCCTGGGTTAGTGATGACTGTCGTGCTGGTGACAACATTAGTTACCACGGTTAAGCTTCGTCAGATTGTGACATGGAGAGCAGGAACATCCTCCTCCATCTCTGCCCGTGAAGTGGCCCTCACCAAGATGCTGGTTGGTATTTCCATCCTGTTCACTGTCTGTGTCTTCCCCTTTGCTGCAGCCAGACTCACCTGTTTGTTTTCCCAGAAATGAATGCTGGTCGACGTAACCAAAACTTGTACCAGACCAGTTTGTGGATCAGTCAAATGTTCGTTTACGTCAACTCCAGTTTCAATATTTTTGTCTACTACGCTATGGGATCTCGCTATAGGCAGACATTCAGAGCACTATTTACAGGACAAATAAGGTCTAAAAAAAACATTGATGCATTCAAACAGAAATGTGTGGCGATGCCTTGCTTTTATTCATAAATAACATAAAAGAATTAGAAGTGCATTGATGCCTTTTAGGTATGGCTTTCTGAATATAATGAATTTAGATCATGTTATTATTTACATGTTTTCCTTGTGGTTACTAATCCAGTATGAAAACGACAGAAATATCTACTCTCTTCTGTTTTCTGTCTGTCTCTGTCTGTCTGTCTGTCTGTCTCTCTCTCTCTCTCTCTCTCTCTCTCTCTCTGTACATACTAAATGCTAGATTAACTGAATGGGCTGAAACTGACGAAAAAAATAGTGGAAGAACAAGCAGGTTTCAGAACCAGTTACGGCACCATAGCCCTTAAATGTACACTATATTTTTGATTAAGAAACATCTACTCTGCAAATCGAAGCTCTACATTGCATTTGTAGATTTCAAGAAGGCCTTTGACTCGGTAAATCGGAATGCTCTGTGGAATGTACTCCGTAGAAGTGGTGTTAACAGTAAATTGTACATGGCTATTAGAGGGGTCTACAACTCAGTGTTTGCATGTTTGCGTGTGAAGAGTGAGTATTCAGATTATTTTGAATGTCCAAATGGAGTAAAACAAGGATGCTTGCTAATTGCACAGTTGTTCTCTTTTTTCATAAACGAACTGGTGGTGGAATTGTCCCGCAAAGGAAGACATGGTATCCAGATGATACCTGGAGTAGTTGAATTAGTTTTACTACTACTGTATGCTGATGATGTTGTTCTTCTATCCGGAACAGTTAGGTTTGCAAAAGCAACTTAATGTATTGAAAGAAGAAGCAGACCACTTAGGTTTATCAGTTAACTTGGATAGACGAATATAGTGGTCTTTAGAATGGGTGGCCACCTATCAGTGTATGAAAAAATGGTCTTATGGAAATGCAGATGTTCAAGTAGTTAATTAATATAAATATCTTGGAATGATATTTTCAACAAAATTAACTTTCCGTTACGCATGGGAAGAATCTCTGATAAAAGGGAAAAAAGGTACCATTGAAATTCTGAAATGCCTGAGAAAACTGAACTGTACAGACTGTGTATATTTTGGAAAATGTTTGATACACAAATAAAACCTCTTCTTACTTACGCAGCTGAAATTTGGGGCTTACATGAAAATTCGCAGATGGAAAAAGTACATACGTATGCCATGAAGCGTTTCCTTCAAGTACCTATTCATTCATCCTACACCGTTTTATATGGAGATATGGGCAGATACCCTTTGTATATAAGTACATTAGTGAAATGTAAGATCTTGAAGCTACCCCAGTCCTGTTTGAGCAGGCAAACCTATTATATGATGCTTCTAGAAATGGAAAAAGGTAAAGAAAACTGGGCTTATAAAGTAAAGAAAGTCCTTTCAGAACAGGGTTTTGGAATAGTGTGGATGACCCAGGAAGTATGAAATGAGCAACAGTTCATTGCGGAATTTAAAGACAGGCTTATTTATTCTTTTAAACAGAATTGGCACTCAGATATGGAAAGTAAAGAAAATATCGCTGGTTTTTTCTCATGTAAGAATGTGTTCCTTTCTGAAAAGTTTCTCCATGTCATAACAGATAAATGGCACAGAATAAATTACGCAAGCTTTAGGTTGAGAACTTTAGGTTTTAATGCGAACAAAAGATGGTTTGAATGTGAAACACCCACAGAATCTCCTTGTCCTGCATGTAGACACATTATTGATGACGAAAATCACTTTCTGTTCCACTGTACTGCTTATAATGAAGTGCGGACAAATTGTTCATTTATCCAGTTAGATATAGCGAAAAGACAAATGTCGCTGGCGTGTTATCATCAGACGATGAACTTGTGATTAAATCAGTTGCGAAATTCATCGCGGAAGCATTGAAAATTAGACAGATGAAGGCTAGTGAAATTTTAGATAATACATTATAAGAGATATCTGAATGAATATCATCATTCAACGCATGTTGAAGAGATCAGTAGAATACAATACCCATCATTTAATTGAGTGGATGGTCGAGTCAGTCTTTTCATGTTGAAGAGATCAGTAAAATACAATGTCATCATTTGATTGAGTGGATGGTCTAGTAGTCTTAAGGAGTTTTTGTTTTAAACTTACTACATTATTCCTGCGTTAGGTGAGGACATAACGAAATGTTACGAATTTATTTGATTTTGTTAACTTTGGATTAGATACACACTAGGAATGGAAGTGTAGTGTTTGTTTGCAGGAAAGGAAGAGGGAAATGTTTCTATTCTGTTATCTTTCCCCCCTGTCAAAAGACCTCTTTGGTAATGACAATAAAATATCAAAAGTGTCTCTGTGAGTGTGTGCGTACGCGCGCGCCCCGCGTCAAGTATCCAGAAAATAATTCCAAGTTACATTGCTTTTTTTTTTCTTTTAGACCAGTAGCTTTCTGTACATCCGCAGTGCTCAGGAAAGGCGATGTTGCGCGTCCCTTGTGACCATCAGTGAAATGATCTCTTTGGAGCACACATGGATTGTCATTGAGGTATCATGGCACAGTTTAGTGGAAACCACCGTTGGAGACTTTCTGGCCCTGACTCTGACAAATCTTAAAGAAATGTTAGCAAACCGCCCCAAAAACGTGGACAAACGAATCACAAGACAAAACACGACGCGTTTCGACCTCTTAGGTCTTCTTCAGGCAAGATACAACACACAATTATTGCAACGACAATGAACGAAAAATCACTTAGCTTCAGTCTCTTCAGCGCAAGATAGGCGTTGAATGAAAACGAGGCTGTCAGAAGGGAGATAATGTGTGAGTCAAGGTAGCAATGATTATATTATTAGTATTGATAGGAATACTAATAATGATAATGATGATATCATCAAAATACTGAAAAAAAATGACAGGATTACTACCACTTCTGGTGATAATTTATTATGGCAATAGCAGTTATAGTATGGGGGAAAGGAGAGTGGGTTTAGAGAATTCCAAAAAAGCATGGTTGCCGTGGCAACAGTCTTAGCGGCGATGGCGATAGCGGTGACGTTAATGGTAGTGATGGCAATAGAAAAACTAACAATCGTATTAATGATGACATTGCTAACAACTATAGTGAAGGTAATGGTAATAATGGTACTGATAATAAAAGCATGATACAGAAATATATTTCATATGTATAGTAATAGTAAATAGTTCTTAAAAAGGGATAATAATAATGATAATAATAATAATATGATGATAATAACAATAATGATATAGAATAAACAAATTGAATAAAAAAATTATAACAATATTAATCACAGTAATGATAATGATAG
>JADBJO010008960.1:44859-47359 GCA_016801955.1 Conus betulinus | reverse complement strand
ATGTTTTCTGATCTTGTATGCTTCTCAGCGATGCGGCTCTATTAGCCGTGACCAATGTTTTCTACTCAATGCAGCTACATCAGCTATGATCTGCATGTCTCTCGGCAATGCGGCCCTATTAGCCGTGCCCTATAATTTCTACTCGATGCAGCGACATCAGCTGTGATCTTGCATGTTTCTCAGCAATGCGGCGCTATTAGCCGTGCCTTCTATCTTCTACTCAATGCAGCTACATCAGCTGTGATCTTGCATGTTCCTCAGCAATGCGGCTATATTAGCCGTGACCTATGTTTCCTACTCAATGCAGCTACTACATCAGCTGTGCTCTTGCATGTTTCTCCGCAATGCGGCTCCATTAGCCGTGACCCATGTTTTTCTATTCAATGCAGCTACATCAGCTGTGCACTTGCATGTTTCTCAGCAATGCGGCTACAAACAACCTTAACTTTGGACGTTTCATAGTAATGCGACTACATTAGCCTTAACTATGTTTTGCATGTTTCATAGCAACGCGACTACATTAGCCGTAACTATGTTTATTTTGCATGTCTCTCATCATTTCTACCACTTCTTTTTTCCACAATTCAGCTATATTACTTGCATGTTTCTCAGCAATGCGGCGCTATTAGCCGTGCCCTCTATGTTCTACTCAATGCAGCTACATCAGCTGTGATCTTGCATGTTCCTCAGCAATGCGGCTATATTAGCCGTGACCCTATGTTTCCTACTCAATGCAGCTACATCAGCTGTGCTCTTGCATGTTTCTCAGCAATGCGGCTCCATTAGCCGTGACCCATGTTTTTCTATGCAATGCAGCTACATCAGCTGTGCTCTTGCATGTTTCTCAGCAATGCGGCTCCATTCGCCGTGACCCATGTTTTCTATTCAATGCAGCTACATCAGCTGTGCTCTTGCATGTTTCTCAGCAATGCGGCTCCATTCGCCGTGACCCATGTTTTCTATTCAATGCAGCTACATCAGCTGTGCTCTTGCATGTTTCTCAGCAATGCGGCCCCATTAGCCGTGACCCATGTTTTCTATTCAATGCAGCTACATCAGCTGTGCTCTTGCATGTTTTTCTCAGCAATGCGGCTCCATTAGCCGTGACCCATGTTTTCTATTCAATGCAGCTACATCAGCTGTGCTCTTGCATGTTTCTCAGCAATGCGGCTCCATTCGCCGTGACCCATGTTTTCTATTCAATGCAGCTACATCAGCTGTGCTCTTGCATGTTTATCAGCAATGCGGCTATATTAGTCGTGACCTATGTTTTCTATTCAATGCAGCTACATCAGCTGTGATCTTGCATGTTTATCAGCAATGCGGCTATATTAGTCGTGACCTATGTTTTCCACTCAATACAGCTACATCAGCGCGGTGATCTTGCTGTGATCTTGCATGTTTATCAGCAATGCGGCTATATTAATTGTGACCAATGTTTTCCGTGATCTTGCATATTCATCAGCAATGTGCCTATATTAACCCATTCACTGCCTGAAAATATTACATAACAAAGGCTTGCCCAGTGCCTGGGAAATCTAATGATTTGGGGGTAATAATTAACAAAAAAATTCTAGCTCGGAAACTACGAAAGATATAAAAATGAAATATATATGATTTTTGAAGGACATTGAATGGCGATTTTGAATCTGGGCTTCTTTTGTTTTAATTTTGATCAATAAAAAAAAAAAAAAAAAAAAAAAAAATTTAGGCATTTAGATTTGGATAGATTTTTTTTTGCACGATCAAAGACATATGTATTTACCACTACAGCTTCACATCCAAAAAAGAACACAAAGCAAAAAAAAAAAAAAAAAAAAAAAGTTGAAAATAAAGTTTGTATTGTCTGTAAATGAAAGTAAAACAGTCTAGAAGTCTATCCAGACTACACCTGTAAATGAAAGTAAGACAGTCTAGAAGTCTATCCAGACGCTCGCGTTGGGTTAATGCGTAGGTTAGACATCCGCTAAGTCGTAGCCAGGAGACCTTCTTCTTCAATCATCTCATCTTTGTTCTTAATTCATTCATCCATCAGCTTTAATCATGCGTAGTGTGGTCTCAAAACTTAGTGGATATGGTGTAGCGCATATGGACTAGTCCGCATGCAGTGACGCCTTCTTGATGAAACTGAAACTGAAGCAGCAGCAACACAAGCAAAATTAGCAGGGGCCGGAGAGAGATGGGAGCGATTCATCTCACAGACTTGTGCATACTCTTTTCATTTTAATCTCACACACAGACACGCGCGCGCGCGCGCGCGCGCACACACACACACACACACACACACACACACCACAGACACACACACACACACGCGCGCGAGCGCGCGCGTGCACAGATGCATGTGCACACAAACAGACAGACAGGCGGACAGACAGACAGACAGACAGACAGACAGACAGACAGACACACACACACACACACACACACACACACACACACACACACACACACACCTACACACACACTACACACACACACACATGCGCACGCTCGCTGA
>JADBJO010008960.1:32856-42856 GCA_016801955.1 Conus betulinus | reverse complement strand
AATTAAGGGTAGTTTTGCTGTTGTTGAGAGCAAGCTCCTTGGGTTCTTCAAGTGTGCGAATTCAGGCATCACCAGAGGGGAATACCCTGAGTCGTTTACTGAAGGAGGGAGAGTTACTGGGAAGTGTTTCGCGTGTCCGAGGGATAGTAACAAAAGCATGCCAACCTGCTGGTCCTGGGTAGAGGAGAGTGTCCACTTTGAGCACTGGCTATTCACTGGGCTGAAAGGAAGGCAATCGTGTCAGATGACCGTCACGGGTAGGCGACCGTCAACCTGCAGGCAGAGTACAGTGACCACTCAGTCGTTCTTGTTCTGAGGAATGAATGGAAGGCTTCGGCCTATTGAGAGTAATTTGCACCTTGTTGCCTGTAGAGGTAATTAATACTTGAACCATTAGTCCTGGCTGGTATAGAAGTCCAGGCTGTTAGCACAATGGGTAGCTTTGGGGAATCGAACATGACTTTCAATAGGAGGTTATGCATTAACCACTTGGTATCCAAGTCTTTGTTGGTGCCAGCAGCTTTGGTGAGTGTGTGTATATGTGTAGGTGACTAGTGATTCCATTGGCGGAATGAAAATAACTTGGTGAGTTATTGGTACAAATCATGTGATGTGTGTGTGTGCTGGTGATTCCATTGGTTGAAGCAGTTAAACTCGGGTTCTCTCTTGTTTGAGAAGGGATATAACGTGCCTGGAAAACCAGGAAGTGTGTGACTCACTTAAGGGAAAGTGAACTCGCCCATCTTGCTGATGGCTCAAGAAAATACAGCGAGAAGCAGAGGTTTGCTGTCGCCTCGTTGTCTCCTGGGTGGGGACGTAAGACAGTGGAGGTTGCTGTAGCTTCGGAGCCGACGACGAGAAGAATTGTCTCCCGTGTGGGGACGGTCGACAGCAAGACGTGTTAGCCTGTTGGAGCCTAGACAGGGAACTGCCAGACAACGGTGGGGTGCTTGCAGCCAAAGAAGACCTGTGGGAGAGGCCGACAGGAGCCCTTTCCGGGAGAGGGCGAAGAGCGGTGGAGTCCGGGAGACTGTGAGGGTGTGAGGATGCGACTCAAGCTACGTTGCCAGTGTCCCCCAACTGGAATTTGGCCAATCAGGAGGACACAACAGTGTGGCAGCTTCAGCTCGTGGCCGCACAGTGGGCTGAGAGAAACTGACGGTCAACCAAGGAATGCTGGCAAGTTATGGATGTTTCATTTGTTCTTAAGTTTAAAAGTGTGCAAACAGCATAGTGAAATATTGTCTTTCCAGTTAAGTAAGAATAACTGAAGAACAGGGGATGCGATTTATGAGATTATCTGTATGATGTTTACATTTTTGTATGATACAGATAATTGTGTTGTGTAGGGACGGGGTGAGGGCTCGGAGTCAAGTTAAATAAAAGTTGATTATTTTCTGTGAAATGTTATTGGTTTCCCGTCACCTTTGTGCGAACCCGATGTGAGTGACGGAGTGCGTGTGCCTGTGCGAGAGCCCATTTTGGTTGTGAAAGCGTAAATACTTCTGTTTTTAACCCTCTGCATCCCTGAATATGATAATCATATTTTAATAACGAGGGGGAGCATCAGAGACCCATCACAAGGGTGCTTTTTACGTCAGTGATAACTGAGGCTGGGCCTATCCCCTCTACCATACAGAATTTGTCTGAACATACTATAATCATCACATGAGCTAGAAGAACATATTTAGCACTAACATTAAACCACAACGTTCATTTGGGATAGTTTAGAAGACTGCATAGACTTATACCAACAGAAAACTGTTTGTATATATGCAGATTGGTTTACGCCTTGTTTTGTAACTATTGTAGTTAGGACATACAAACTATCCGCCCTGTTTTCTGAAGTTGTGATACTCTTAGTGCTTTTTGGGATGAGGTATTATAACTGCCACGCAGAAAATGTACGCCTTGCCATTTTCTTTTATGGATATGTACTTTTATTTGGCTCACAGGCGAGTCAAACGAATGATTTTGCGGAATTCTACGTGCACAGGACAATCAAAACACAGGGAGACACTGAGCTGAGAGCACTAGCTTCTCTGTTGAAAGAAACCACGCACGAAAAGTGAGGAAGATAGAAGGCAGCCTTGACGAACTTCAACTGATGTATGGAACTATTCTCCAAGAGTACCTTGTATTAGCACCGCACAAGTCGCTTTGGAATACGGTTGTTGGGTGGTACTGATGAGCCTCTGTCCGATGCTCAGTTACTTTACTGTGGCACATAGTGCTTCCTGACAGACTCTGTCGAACGCCTTCTTGAAATCTATGGAGACGTGATGAACTCGCTTGTGCGGGATTTTTTTTTTTTTTTTTTTGTGCAATGTGTATGTCGTCAAAATCTGTTCATTGTCTTCAGAGAATCCAGCCTGTTCTTCAGCAATGATGGCATCTGTTTTGCGGCTACAGTCTATTCTGAATGACTTTGAGCATCACTTCAATGGCGTGGCTGATCCAGCGTATAATACGACAGTTCTGGCATTGTCTGAGAGTTCCTTTCTCGGGAAGGGTGATGATTAGCGATGGAGTCCATGACGTGGGTTTCTCTCGGTGTGCCAGATTCCGTTGTAGATGGCAGTTAGGGTATTAGTTCTTGTGTCTCCATGTTTAGAGAGTTCTGCAAGGATGTTGTTGAAACCTGCAGCTTTTCCACATTTTAAGGATTTATTGCAGCTATGACTTATTCGGGAGTGTCAGAAAAAACCATCACTTGATGAATCCTGTGTTATTAGTACACTTGGATCCAATTTGCTTTGTTTATTGTAGAATTCAGAGCAGTGTTCTGTTCACCTTTGAATGATGTCCTCTTTCCGTGTGAGACAATTGTTATCTTGGTTCTATATGGTGCTGACGTTGTTTTTATTTTGAAAGCTTTCTTTGTGTTGTTGTTCTTGTTTAGCTTTTTAATGTCCGCACACTGTTGTTCGTTCCAGTTTTCTGAGTATTTCTCATTGTTTGACTGATTCGTGTGCTGATAGCTCTGTATTTGTCATTGTTTGACTGATTCGTGTGCTGATAGCTCTGTATTTGTCATTGTTTGACTGATTCTCTTGCTGATAGCTGTGTATTTCTCATTGTTTCACTGATTCTCTAGCCGATGGCACTGTATTTTTACGCCTCAGTCTTCTTGATCGGTGGTAAGTTCCTCCTAATCGCACAAAACCCCAAGACCTTGCTGGTATTGTGGAACTGAGAGAACAAAATTGGAAAAACAACACACAACGACAACGACAATAACGACAATAACAATGCCACTATCGTCTTCTGACAGAAATAAAAGGACGTTTACAAACAGCTCAAGCTTATCATTTTGTAAATCAAATAAAGTCTGTTGCGCATTTCATGTTTTAATGTAAAAACTATAAAACGGCGGACTCCTGTTTCATGCCACAAATCATCACTGGCACGACATTGCAACATATTAATGGAGTAACATGCTACATTGTAGAGACTTCCTGTGACTTCTGTGTATTACTTCCTGTGCCCAATGTGTAGAAATGTCCCTATATTTGTGCGGGTCGTTATTTCCTTAAATGCTCTTTTTTCTGAGAAGCACACACACACACACACACACACACACACACACACACACACACACACACACACACACACACACACACATAGACACACACGCATGTACGCACGCACACACACACTCAAACACACTCATACCTATATATATATATATATATATATATATATATATACCTATATATATATATATATATATATGTCAACATAATGTATATATAGTGTACATGTTATTTGATTTTCTGATGTAAGTCATTTTTCTGATAATTTCATGCCATTAAAGTCTGTTCTGTTCCACCACAGAGAGCTAATGTATGTCTTTCTGATGTATGATTTCTCACTTGCACAAGCTGTATTTTTTCAATGCCGGATTGCTTTTGTTTCTGTAGAAATTCTTATTTGTGGTAAGAATCGAAACCGTTAATCTGTACAAAATGAGACATATGTTACAAAATGACGTCATCACGTACTCAGATCCCCAGAAAACAAATAATACGTTCACTATTAAGTGTATTGTTTTGTTGTTGCTGTTGTTGTGTTGTTGTTGTTGCTGATGTTGTTGTTGTCGTACCCTGGCTAAAAGACTCTAGGGATCACCCAAACAGCTGAAACATTTGAACACTATGGTACAAATGCATCAGCTGGGAATGAGAACATTACGTGTGTAACCGTTTTTGATTACCTCGCCACATGGGCAGCCACACTCCGACGTCGGGGGATTTTGGAGACTGATAATGTGCTAGGAGCTTGTCACAACTGAAGACAATCCCCGCAGAACTATTCAAAGCATAACAACATTTTGATGTAGCTTTCTGTTCTAGCCTATGTCAACTGGCCTGACAGCCTTAAGCTAAGGCGAAGTGTGTTGTTTAAATAAAGGATGCAACCTACACCTCAATTATTCGAATATCAACAATTCTGGGGAGGGGGTGTGGTGGGCGGGCAAATTGTAGCAGGAAAAGATCTATTGAACAGATCAGTTTCCTTGTTGAACCAGATATGTTTTTGATCGTCATGATAATGTTGATGCCAAACAAAAGAGGAACATCACGACCTATGTTATTATTTATGATATGGCGGTAGAAAGAAAATTTTAGGACATGAAACACTCCGTACAAATCTGCAGATGGGTACGTGTATAAGTGCTTGCGTGCGGACCCGAATGTGTGTGTGTGTGTGTGTGTGTGTGTGTGTGTGTGTGTGTGTGTGTGTGTGTGTGTGTGTGTGTGTGTGTGTGTGTGTGTGTGTGTGTGTGTGTGTGTGTTTGTGTGTGTGTGTGTGTGTGTGTGTGTGTGTGTGTAATGTGTGTGTGTGTGTGTGTGTGTGTGTGTGTGTGTGTGTGTTGATAAGAGGATGAAACTCCAGAATAAATGTGTGCATAGATTTTAAGGAAAGGAGGAAAGCAGAATCTGTGACGTGAAGCATTTGATAGTGATGAACGTCCCAGACTCGGTGATCCATAATGATACCACACCATTGCAGGACCATGTGGCAACAGCTGCATCTAATGCTTCGCTTCATGATGGCTGTGTCACATTGTTTTCAGTGAGATGGAGTTTTTACCATGGGACAATCCTGACAATATAGTGAGCGTGGACGTGGAAACCATTTCGCTCAAAGTTAAAAAACAAACATTCTGGGGTTCCTGTTTCTGATTGGTGGACCAGGTAATGTCATCAATATGGCAGTGTTCTATCAACAAGGTCTCAAGGATCGTGTCAACCTGTGTCTCTCTTGCTTTGTCTTTCGCTGATGAAATGTACTTGATTACATCAATGTGTCTCGAAGGTGAACAATTGCACTTGCAATTCACTACGAAAGAAAGATTCGGACCAATAACGACTTTCTTAAGGAACAACCACTTTGCAGGATTAGTAGGATTCGGTTACGTTTCTCCAGGTCTTTCTGCTGTCATTGCCAGTGAGAGATGCCTCTGTGTCCTCAATCCATTTAAAGTTCAAGCCATTCTTCTGTCGAAAAGATCAGATTTCTCGTTGAACGAGGTATTTTTTTGGTCGCCATGATAATGTTGATGCCAAACAACGGAGGAACATGAACACCTATGTTGTTGTTATCATATGGCAGAAAAAAGTAAATTTTAGGACATGAAACGCTAAGTACGAAATTTACATACGGGTACGTGTATGAATGCTTGCGTGCACGCCTGAATGTGTGTGTGTGTTAATGATGTGTGTGTGTGTGTGTGTGTGTGTGTGTGTGTGTGTGTGTGTGTGTGTGTGTGTGTAAGTAAGTAAGTAAGTAAGTGTGCGTTTGCTTGTTGATAACAGGGTAAAATTCCAGAGTAAATGTGTGCATAGACTTTAAAGAAAGAAGCAACGCAGAATCTGTGACGTGAAGCATTTAATAATGATGAATATTCGGGATTCGGTGATCCAGAACGATACTACACCATTGCACAGCCATGTGGCAACAGCTGCATCTACTGCCTCGTTTCATGATGGCTGTGTCAAAGTTGTTTTCAGTGAGATGGAGTTTTTACCATGGGACAATCCTGACAACATAGTGAGCGTGGAAGTAGAAACCATTTCGCGCAAAATTAACACAAACATTCTGGGGTTCCTGTTTCTGATTGGTGGTCCAGGTAACGCCATCAACATGGCAGTGTTCTATCAACAAGGCCTCAAGGATCGTGTCAACCTGTGTCTCTTTGCTTTGTCTTTCGCTGATGAAATGTACTTGATTTCATCAACGTGTCTCCAAGGTGAACAACTGCACTTGCAATTCACTACGAAAGAAAGATTCGGACCAATGATGACATTCTTCACGAACAACCACTTAGTAGGATTAGCAGGATTTGGTTATGTTTCTCAAGTTCTTTCTGCTATCATTGCCAGTGAGAGATGCCTCTGTGTCCTCAATCCATTTAAAGTTCAAGCCATTCTTCGCACCAGAACAATGGCTCTAGTCATTATTGTCATAAATGTACTGGTGGTTGGTCTGTATTTTATAGTGGCATTCCGATACCACATAGGCTGTGTGTATGATCCAATGTCCGGTGTTGTTGTGAAGACATTAGTTGCTGGTGACTTTTACAAAACCCACCAACAGTTTTTGGATCACTTGAGTGGCTCTGTGTTGGTCTTGGTTTGCCTGGGTTAGTGATGACTGTCGTGCTGGTGACAACATTAGTTACCACGGTTAAGCTTCGTCAGATTGTGACATGGAGAGCAGGAACATCCTTCTCCATCTCTGCCCGTGAAGTGGCCCTCACCAAGATGCTGGTTGGTACTTCCATCCTGTTTACTGTCTGTGTCTTTCCCTTTGCTGCAGCCAGACTCACCTGGTTGTTTTTCCCAGAAATGAATGCTGGTCGACGTAACCAAAACTTGTACCAGACCAGTTTGTGGATCAGTCAAATGTTCGTTTACATCAACTCCAGTTTCAATATTTTTGTCTACTACGCTATGGGATCTCGCTATAGGCAGACATTCAGAGCGCTGTTTACAGGAAAAATGAGGTCTGAAAAAAAAAAAAAAAAACATTGATGCATTTAAACAGAAATGTGTGTCGATGCCTTGCTTTTATTCATAAATAAGATTAAAGAATTAGAAGTGCATTGATGCCTTTTAGGTATGGCTTTCTGAATATAATGAATTTAGATCATGTTATTTACATGTTTTCCCCTGTGGTTACTAATCCAGTATGAAAACGACAGAAATATCTACTCCCTTTCTCTCTGTCTGTCTGTCTGTCTGTCTCTCCTATCTCTCTCTCTCTCTGTACATAATATATGCAAGATTAACTGAATGGGCTGAAACTGACGAAAAAAATAGTGGAAGAATAAGCAGGTTTCAGAACCAGTTAAAGCACCATAGACCACAAATTTACACTATATTATTTGATTCAGAAACATCTACTCTGCAAATCGAAGCTCTACATTGCATTTGTAGATTTCAAGAAGGCCTTTGACTCGGTAAATCGGAATGCTCTGTGGAATGTACTCTGTAGAAAGTGGTGTTAATAGTAAATTGTACATGGCTATTAGAGGGGTCTACAACTCAGTGTTTGCATGTTTGCGTGTGAAGAGTGAGTATTCAGATTATTTTGAATGTCCAAATGGAGTAAAAAAAAGGATGCTTGTTAATTGCACAGTTGTTTTTCTTTTTTTCATAAACGAACTGGCGGTGGAATTGTTCCACAAAGGAAGACATGGTATCCAGATGATAGCTGGAGCAGTTGAATTAGTTTTACTACTGTATGCTGATGATGTTGTTCTTCTATCCGGAACAGTTGTAGGTTTGCAAAAGCAACTTAATGTATTGAAAGAAGAAGCAGACCGCTTAGGTTTATCAGTTAACTTGGATAAGACGAATATAGTGGTCTTTAGAATGGGTGGCCACCTATCAGTGTATGAAAAAATGGTCTTATGGAAATGCAGATGTTCAAGTAGTTAATTAATATAAATATCTTGGAATGATATTTTCAACAAAATTAACTTTCCGTTACGCATGGGAAGAATCTTTGATGAAAGGGAAAAAAGGTACCATTGAAATTCTGAAATGCCTGAGAAAACTGAACTGTACAGACTGTGGTATATTTTGAAAATGTTTGATACACAGATAAAACCTCTTACGCAGCTGAAATTTGGGGCTTACATGAAAATTCGCAGATGGAAAAAGTACATACGTATGCCATGAAGCGTTTCCTTCAAGTACCTATTCATTCATCCTACACACCGTTTTATATGGAGAAATGGGCAGATACCCTTGTATATAAGTACATTTGTGAAATGTATTAAGTACTGGTTGAAGATCTTGAAGCTACCCCAGTCCCGTTTGAGCAGGCAAGCCTATTATATGATGCTTCTAGAAATGGAAAAAGGTAAAGAAAACTGGGCTTATAAAGTAAAGAAAGTCCTTTCAGAACAGAGTTTTGGAATAGTGTGGATGACCCAAGAAGTATGAAATGAGCAACAGTTCATTGCAGAATTTAAAGACAGGCTTATTTATTCTTTTAAACAGAATTGGCACTCAGATATGGAAAGTAAAGAAAAATATTGCTGGTTTTTCTCATGTAAGAATGTGTTCCTTTCTGAAAGGTTTCTCCATGTCATAACAGAAAATGGCACAGAATAAATTACGCAAGATTTAGGTTGAGAACTTTAGGTTTATGCGAACAAAAGATGGTTTGAATGTGAAACACCCACAGAATCTCCTTGTCCTGCATGTAGACACATTATGATGATGACGAAAATCACTTTCTGTTCCACTGTACTGCTTATAATGAAGTGCGGACAAATTGTTCATTTATCCAGTTAGATATAGCGAAAAGACAAAATGTCGCTGGCGTGTTATCATCAGACGATGAACTTGTGATTAAATCAGTTGCGAAATTCTTCGCGGAAGCATTGAAAATTAGACAGATGAAGGCTAGTGAAATTTTAGATAATACATTATAAGAGATATCTGAATAAATATCATCATTCAACGCATGTTGAAGAGATCAGTAGAATACAATATCATCATTTAATTGAGTGGATGGTCGAGTCAGTCTTTTTTCATGTTGAAGAGATCAGTAAAATACAATGTCATCATTTGATTGAGTGGATGGTCTAGTAGTCTTAAGGAGTTAAAAAAAAAATTTACTGCATTACTCCTGTGCGTTAGGTGAGAACATAACAAAATGTTACGAATTTATTTGTTTTTGTTAACTTTGGATTAGATATACACTAGGAATGAAAGTGTACTGTTTGTTTGCAGAAAAGGAAGAGGAAATGTTTTTGTTCTGTTACCTCTCCCCCTTGTCAAAAGACCTCTTTGGTAATGACAATAAAGTATCAAAAGTGTCTCTGTGAGTGTGTGCGTACGCGCGCGCCCGCGTCAAGTATCCAGAAAATAATTCCAAGTTACATTGCTTTTTTTTTTCTTTTAGATCAGTAGCTTTCTATACATCAACAGTGCTCAGGAAAGGCGATGTTGTGTTTCCCTTCTGACCATCAATGAAATGATCCCTTTGGAGGTATCACGGTACAGTCTAGTGGAAACCACCGTTGGAGACTTTCTAGCCCTAACTGTAACAAATCTTAAAGAAATGTTAAGAACCGCCCAAAAAAACGTGGACAAACGAATCACAAGACAAAACACGACGCGTTTCGACCTCTTAGGTCTTCTTCAGGCAAGATACAACACAATTATTGCAACGACAATGAACAATCACTTAGTTTCAGTCTCTTCAGCGCAAGACAGGCGTTGAATGAAAACGAGGCTGTCAGAAGGGAGATAATGTGTGAGTCAAGGTAGCAATGATTATATTATTAGTATTGATAGGAATACTAATAATGATAATTATGATAATCAAAATACTGAAAAAAATGACAGAATTACTACAACTTCTGGTGATAATTTATTATTGCAAAAGCAGTTATAGTATGGGTGAAAGGAGAGTGGGTTTGAGGATTCCAAAACAGCATGGTTGCCGTGGCAACAGTCTTAGCGGCGATGGCGAT
>JADBJO010008960.1:0-28511 GCA_016801955.1 Conus betulinus | reverse complement strand
CCGCAGGAGGGGAAAGACCATTTTTCCTCATCACTGACTGGATGACCAGCCAGCGCTTTGTCTCGCTTGCAAAGATGGCGGCGCAACCTTCGACGAGCGTAGCGACCAAATCAACGTACTTACACAGCTGAGCGGGCTCTGCTAATCATTTTTGACAAAGATAATAATCTTTTATTCAGCGACTCACTCGAGCATGAAGGTGAGATGATGATAGTGATGGAATTGCCGACCACATTCGTCAGTTATTGAGTCGTGCTGTGCGATCTCAAGAGTGTGTTCAGCTGACTGGTTACCAGCGTGGGACGAGCTAGCCTAGTGTGTACTCTGCACTGTGTGCGAGTGGCCAGCGACGTGTTAGTCAGCGCGAGAGGGGAGCGCGGCGGCTGCTCGCGGCGTGACATGGGCAGCAGGAATGGTAGGGGAAGAGGAGGAGTGAAAGAGAGGGTTGAAGTCCAGCAAGGGGGGCGTGGTGGGGGGAGGGGGGGTGGGGTGGTCGTGGACTGACCTGTCTGCATGAGGTGTGAGCGTCTGGATAGACTTCTAGACTGTTTTACTTTCATTTACAGGTGTAGTGTGACAATACAAACTTTATTTCAAACTTTTTTTTTTCTTTGTGTTCTTTTTTTCGGATGTGAAGCTGTAGTGGTAAATACATATGTTTTTGATCGTGCCAAAAAAAATCTATCCAAATCTAAATGCCTAAATTTTTTTTTTTTTTTTTTTGATTAAAATTAAAAAAAAAGAAGCCCAGATTCAAATCGCCATTCAATTTCCTTCAAAAATCATATATATTTCATTTTTATATCTTTGTAGTTTCCGAGCTAGAATTTTTTGTAATTATTACCCCCAAATCATTAGATTTCCCAGGCACTGGGCAAGCCTTTGTTATGTAATATTTCAGGCAGTGAATGGGTTAATATAGGCACATTGCTGATGAACATGCAAGATCACGGAAAACATAGGTCACAATTAATATAGCCACATTGCTGATAAACATGCAAGATCACAGCAAGATCACCGCTGATATAGCTGCATTGAGTGGAAAACATAGGTCACGACTAATATAGCCGCATTGCCGATAAACATGCAAGATCACAGCAAGAGCACAGCTGATGTAGCTGCAATGAATGGAAAACATAGGTCACGCGATGGAGCCGCATTGCTAAGAAACATGCAAGAGCACAGGTGATGCAGCTGCATTGAATAGAAAACATGGGTCACGATTAATATAGCCGCATTGCTGATACATGCAAGATCATAGCCAATCTAGCTGAATTGAGTGGAAAACATAGGTCACGACTAATATAGCCGCATTGCCGATAAACATGCAAGAGCACAGCTGATGTAGCTGCATTGAATAGAAAACATGGGTCACGGCGAATGGAGCCGCATTGCTGAGAAACATGCAAGATCACAGCTGATGTAGCTGCATTGAATAGAAAACATGGGTCACAGCTAATGGAGCCGCATTGCTGAGAAACATGCAAGAGCACAGCTGATGTAGCTGCATTGAATAGAAAACATGGGTCACGGCTAATGGGGCCGCATTGCTGAGAAACATGCAAGAGCACAGCTGATGTAGCTGCATTGAATAGAAAACATGGGTCACGCTAATGGGGCCACATTGCTGAGAAAGCACAGCTGATGTAGCTGCATTGAATAGAAAAACATAGGTCACGATTAGTATAGCCGCATTGCTGAGAAACATACAAGAGCACAGCTGATGTAGCTGCATTGAGTAGGAAACATAGGTCACGGCTAATATAGCCGTATTGCTGAGAAACATGCAAGAGTGCAGCTGATGTAGCTGCATTGAATAGAAAGCATGGGTCACGGCGAATGGAGCCGCATTGCTGAGAAAACATGCAAGAGCACAGCTGATGTAGCGGCATTGAATAGAAAACATAGGTCACGATTAGTATAGCCGCATTGCTGAGAAACATGCAAGAGCACAGCCGATGTAGCTGCTTTGAATAGAAAACATGGGTCACGGCTAATGGAGCCGCATTGCTGAGAAACATGCAAGAGCACAGCTGATGTAGCTGCATTGAATAGAAAACATAGGTCACGATTAGTTTAGCCGCATTGCTGAGAAACATGCAAGAGCACAGCTGATGTAGCTGCATTGAGTAGGAAACATAGGTCACGGCTAATATAGCCGCATTGCTGAGGAACATGCAAGATCACAGCTGATGTAGCTGCATTGAGTAGAAACATAGAGGGCACGGCCAATAGCGCCGCATTGCCGAGAAACATGCAAGTAATGTAGCTGAATTGTGGAAAACAAGTGGTAGAAATGATGAGAGACATGCAAAACAACATAGTTACGGCTAATGTAGTTGCGTTGCTATGAAACATGCAAAACATAGTTACGGCTAATGTAGTCGCATTGCTATGAAACGTCCAAGTTTAAGGTTGTTGTAGCTGCATTGAGGGTCAATAGTCCTAGTTATGGCTGATATGGCCGCGTCGCAGCGAAACGTGCACCGTCACAGCTGAAGAGCTGCATTGTAACAGAAACAAGTCAAAGAACAAAACAGGAGGGACCTAAAAATAGGTACTCCTGGTAATCTTTAGTGGTAATCTTTACTGATGTAACGACTGCTGTTGAACATGGTAAAAGACAACCAAAATCAAAAACAACATTCTGCCATGACAGTTGTAAAAGGCACCGATTTTATTGTATTTTTTATTTATTTATTTTTTTTTTTTTTATTTATTTTATTTCATTTATTTATTTATTTATTTTTATTATTATTTTTTTAAGCGCCTTCAAAATACATAGCTTCTGTGTCTGGTATTCCGTCATTTATCGATTCCCCTTGGGGGTATGAGAGATGGTGTATAAGACGAAATTTACCTGTCTCTTTCTTGGGCACCAGACCTATCGGTGAAATGGTAAGGTTTGAAAATGGTTTCTCCTTAAATGGGCCTGCTAGTCGTCCTAGTCGACATTCATTGTGTCAAGGTTAAGGACCTTGTAAGGGAGGAAAGACAAAGGGGAAAATTCGACACTGGCAATAACTGATAGCAAACACCCAAACACTCACTCAACCAGACCACCCAAGGATTTACAAAGACAATAACAGTTTATTAATCATAAATCGACAATACTCATTCATTCCATATTGGGAGAGAGGCCTAACCTAAGAAGACTGAAGACAGAGGAGAGACCAAGTAAGAATAGAAGGGTAAAGAAGAGGGGAGAGTACCTATCAGTTCTAGGCTAGCTGCGGAACAAAATAACCCAAAAGCCCATAGAAAAGCAAATCCTCCCTCCCCCCGGGACTCCCACTACCAGCCCACTAATTAGAGAATTTCATAATGAAGAAGAACGATAGGGGAGAGAGACAGACTAAATAAGATTCAAGACAGGTCAAAAAAATCTTCACACCACCAAAGCAATCACAACCATTTTCACTCTGTCACTCCAAAGCAGCCAGACTTCACCATTTCCTCATCAACCACGCCAACCTGCTCTTAATTCACTCCCTATTTCAGTCCCACGTCCACGGCAACACAACACAAACACGAATACACTTAGACATCACCCAAGTCTGAGTTCCTGCGACACACGGTCAGCTCTAAATTGTCCCACATCCAGGGCCACATGGATCAGCCAGAACAGCAGCGTTGAAGAAGTCCCGGTCCCACGTCGTCGGTTCAGGAAGATGGGAGGGGTGGACGTGACAGACCTCCAGGGGTGTCCAGAGGTGGATCCGGCCTTCTGAGACAAACAGGGTCAACGCCTTGCAGCGACGATCAATACGTGTACAGGGCAAATTATCAGGGTGTGTCTGGGTGTGCATGCGCGCATGCGTGTGTACCATGAACGGGGACTCTATTTGATCAAGTCTATTTGTTTTCAAAATTTTACTGGAAAATAACTATCAAGCAACTCATCCCTTTTTCACAATGGGACGAAATACTGAAATTATTCTTAAAACAATATAAAATATGACACACAGACAGAGGACTGACAAAAACAGATAAACACGATGGGACTGAGTCCAAAGCGTGGGCGTCGGGATAGGAGACCCTTATTTTCTGACTTAATCTTAGTCTCACAGGCACTCCAATTAGCGTGATGCGTTCGTCCTGAGTGTTTGTCAATCAAAGACAGCTAACTATAAGAGAAGGAAAGAATAGACACATATATAGACATATGAATAAGGAACCCAGTCTTAGAACCTTAAACTAACCAAAAACAGACTAATTTCTCCCCAAAGACAAATTAAGACCCCTTCTAACTGGATTCCTGGCTACGTAGGAGTGCAAAAACTTGACTTGGTCACTAAGGTTTTGTACCCTTTCCGAAGGTGCTTAGGAACCCTAATAAAACGGAGAAATGTGTATCTAAGGAAAACGTTACCAGTAAAGGTAACAACACACAAGAACTATAAGAGAATGTTCTAAACATGAATTTAAACTTTTAAAAATAAAAAAAGGAAAAAAAAAAAAAAAAAAAAAAAAAAAAAACTCGCCTAAATAACTGAGTACAAAACTCACCAAAACGGCGGGTGAAAGGGGGAGATGAAGAGGTAGATTTGCTGGTCAGCTCCTGGCCCAGCGAAGAACCCAGGGGCTGTTCAGCCGTTCCCCACCAAGGAAACCGGTCTGGGGCGACCAAAGGGAAGATGTGCCAGTGGTTGGGAATAGAGATCCCCCCAAACACGCAGCGGTTTCCTCCTACCCAAAAAGGTTAAGGACCAGCCGCTGATCTGCACCGAAGCAGACAGAAGTAATACCACTGCACTGGGACAGCGATCCCACTCGACTCAACGTTGAAATCCGAGTGCCACTTCACTCTCTTGCCTCCTTCCTCCAACCCTGAACTCGTGAACACTACCTCTCCGCCAGAGTTAAAACTGTACTGACACACAAACATAACGAAAAACACGTGCAGGCAGCACAAAACCGCTCAGCCACACTCCTGTCACCCAGTACAAGAAGTGGAAAAGAAAAATGCAGTGGGGGGGGGATGCAGGAAAAAAAAAATACACGGACAGCACGCCAAGCCCTTCCACTGACAGCCAAATGGTGACAGTCTCGTGTGAAACCAGCAGACACTGCTAGGGGTGGTTTTCACACTGCTAAAGCAAGGCTGAGTAGACTGGCGACCGTCCGTGACACATTGTCTAGTTTACTACTACTCACTATTTCAGGGTGGTCGTCTGTGGATGCCGAGTTAGTCGTCCTAGTCTACATTCATTGTCTAGTTTACTACTCACTATTTCAGGGTGGTCGTCTGTGGATGCTGAGTTAGTCGTCCTAGTCTACATTCATTATCTAGTTTACTACTCACTCTTTCAGGGTGGTCGTCTGTGGATGCTGAGTTAGTCGTCCTAGTCTACATTCATTGTCTAGTTTACTACTCACTATTTCAGGGTGGTCGTCTGTGGATGCTAAGTGAAGGGCTTCCTTATGGGTTAAAGAGCCCTTGTAACCGACTCGGAAGCCCCATCTGAAACCTTCGCTAAGGAATACTGCTAATTCCCTGTCATACCCTATTAGGTAGCGTTCTAACATTTTATGCTTGACTGGGCTTGGTAGGACTCTACTGTCGCACTTTTCTAAGTGTGGTGGGATTGGGTTGGTTTCCGTCTGTGGTGGGTGGAACCATGCACACGTCATAAGCAACACCTCTAAGACCTTGTGTTAATTTGATGTTACGTTTTTCTGGGTCTAGGCCAAATACATTTGCAATCTTTTAAAGCGGTCCAAGTTTGCATCAATACTGTCTGTATTCTCATTAAATGGATCCAAAGAAAAAATGACATTGCTGGAATTTGGATGGGTGTTATACGATTCTTGGCCATCAACTATCCCATAAGTACAACAAAAGCAAAGAATCACACGATGTAAATATCAAAATGAATTGATTATAACGTCAACCACACACACTCTTATTATTTGCTGTGTAAGGTAATCGTTCACACAACAAACAAGAAAAGATTTCCCTCCTGGACTCCACTCAATCAGCCTATTTGCACTTAATTCTGCTCTTTGTCCAAATTTTTGGACTTGCCAAAGGCAATAAAATAAAGAGTGAGTGAATTGTATTTAACAATCCAAAGTGAATTTTACCATCCCGGACGAGCCCCCACGTCGAAGTGAAGTTTTTTTTTTTTTTTTTTTTTTTTTTTTTTTTAAACCTGAGCACACGATCACGATCGCAGAGGGGAGGCGATCGGGCCCGCGCGTAGAGGTATAAATATACAAGCTAAATAATAAAAATATACTAGTACCATGATATAATAAACACAGCACAGTGATATAATAAACGCGCGCAAGGGGTAGGTGAGCGAAGACTCGTGTGTGTGATGTGCCTGGGGATCAAGAAATGGTGGGAAACTCATCACCGGTCCACAGCACCATCACCGAAAAGTGCTGAGTAACGCTGCGTGAACGAAGTACAAATGCGATCGCGAAGGTAGATCGTGATCGCTATGCACACGTTGAAGAACGATAAATGATGCGATAAATGATGAGCAAAAAAATTGAAAACGAGAAATGTAGTAGCCAAACCACGTGTAGCACAGTGGACTTATTAAGCTGAGCCGACGGGAGAAAGCCGACCGGCGCAAGGAAGATGGCGGCCGAGACCGCCACGCGCGTCGTCGCCCAAGTAGTGGTGTGAGCGTCGCGCACAAGTAGTGGCGTGACTGGAAAATAAATAGCAGGAGGGCCTTAAGGAGAGGCGCGTGCGGTCTAGAAAGGCCGAACCAAACAACCTGGCGTGGGTAAAACGGCGATAACCACGAACCGGGTTACGCGTATAACCACGAACCGGGACAACGACGATCGCCAAAATAAGTCAAGTGCTAGAAATACTAGCCCAAAATAAGTCAAGTGCTAGAAATACTAGCCCGGAGTTGACTTCCGCTCAGCCTAGCGAGAGGACGTGTTTCGTGAGCTCTCGCCGAGCATGCATGCTTTTCAATGTATGTTCAGTGAAATGGCTTAAGCTGGTCGGGAAAATTTAGGGAAACAGGTTTTCTGTGGAATGGTGACAGCGGGTCTTTTCTTGTAGTTTGTTTGTTTTGGTTTTGAAATATGTTTTTTTTTTTTTTTTTTTTTTTTTTTTCAGAAATAGATATCCCTAGGCACTCCTAACATGAACGGACAATAGTTTATTCTGTGGATGGAGACGTGCTGAATTTTAGTGCTGGTGCCTTGAACCTGTAGTAATATGACATCCACTGTGTCGAAATATTTTCCGGGAAAGGGGGGAGGAAAAGATATAATAAAAGCAAAAGGAAACCATCTTCTACCTCCTCAGCAAGTGACCTGGGTTTCAGTCCCACTGAAAGCGGTAAATGTAAGCAGGAGAAAAAGAAAAACAAAGCACGACAGTGGTGAAAACTCGGACAGCAATATGGAGATCAGCGAGTCTCTTCAAGAGATTAAAGATACCCTCTTGTCCACAAAAAGAAGACATTCAGTTTTTGAAAGAGGAAATGATGAGGCTCTCAACAACGCTGACTCTTCGTATTGATGTGCTTGAGGGGAGTGTGTTTGAACTGCAGACAAAAAATGATAAACTGTCTGGTGAACTGGATAAAGTGAGAGGTGAAAACAGTGAACTAAAAGACTTGCTTAAACAGAAAGAAAAAGAATTAGCGAAAGTGAACGCGGATGTTAATGACGTTGAACAGCATGGACGCCAGTGGAACATAAGAGTGTTGGTGTAAAAGAAAAACAAGGTGAGACGGTGGAGGAGTGTGCTAAACAATGTGTGGACCTGTTTAAAACAAAGGTTGGTGTGGCTTCGGTTAGTGTTTCCGATATTGACATTGCGCATCGCACGGGCAAGAGGGGTGAGAACGGAAAACCTCGCCCCATACTAGTACGGTTTGTTTCTCGACGCACACGTGGTTTAGTGTTGTCCGAGAGACGACGATTAAAGGGAACAGGCTTTTCTCTCTCTGAAGATTTAACCCGAGCCCAACTACCAGATACTCAAAAAAGCTGCAGACCATTCAGCCACAATGTCCACATGGTCTTCCAATGGAAGGATACTGACCAAACTAAAAAATGGTAAAATAGTCCGACTTGATGTGGGGTCAGACGTTGATTCAGTGCTTCAGAGGGAAATGAAATGAATGTTTTGTTGCCACAATTCGTGTTTCGATTATATTTATTTTGAGTAAAATGTTTTCTTCATATGTATTTTTTTTGTTATGATTTCCGTATGTTCATTTGATGCCCCATATCTCCCTTTTGTGCTTTGTGTAATGTTTAAAGTATTCATACTGTTACACACAGAATAGTTTGGAGGGAATTTTTGTGCTTTGTGTAATGTTTAAAGTAGTCATGCTGTCACACACAGAGTGGTATGGAGGGAATTTTGGTTTGTTTTTGTGCTTCTCCTACCTCTCTCCCTCTCCCTCCCCACCCCTCCCTCTCCCCTTCCCCACTCCCCCTCCCCCACTCTGTTAGAGGTGGTGGCTACTTTTGCCCAGATACTTTGGATGATTCATTGAAAATTACGGTATCGTGTATTTAAATGATGATTCAGAGCGTTGGGGGATAGCGTGGAGGGTGGAGGGTGGCGCGGATGGGTCTCTCTCCCCCCTCTCTTTCTTTATCTCTTTTTTGTTACTTTTTTTTCCCCTTTAAGTGATGAAATGATAAAAGAAGAATTCTAATGTGGTTCAAACCGATTTGAAGTGTGTGTGTGTGTGTGTGTGTGTGTGTGTGTGTGTGTGTGTGTGCGATTTTTTTTTTTTTTTTTTTTTTTTTTTACTATATTTATTTTTTTTTATTTATTATTATTTGTTTTTTACTATATTTATTTTTATTTATTTATTTTTTTTATTATTACTGTTTCTATTTGACATGGTAGGCTGTGTCCGTGCCTGTTCCTTTTGGGCGGCATCACTTACCTTTCTGGTGCCACTCTTTTGTGCATTGGTCCATTGAAGCTTGGTGGGCTGCTGTGCTTCTGCCCCCTCCCCTCTCCGCTCTACCCCCCTCGCCCCCCCCCCCCCCCCCCCAGCAAAATATACAGGTCTTCTTGGTATTGGCAGGGGCTGGTGACTATTTTCAAGCTGGGGTGTGGAGGGATATCTTTAGAATCCTTACCTTGTGTCTTTGGCGATGTGTGGGTGGGAGGGTGTATGTGTGTACTGTCTCCTTTTCTGTTTCACTCAGCTTTGCTAGCTGTTACTTGTGAGACACACACATTCTGGTAAATGCTGAATTGAACTTTTACAAAAACCATTGTAAACGCTGTAACTGAACACACGTATGAATGGCATACCACAATACTTCAAGTATTAAGAGAAGGGGGGGGGGGGGGGGGGGGGGAAGAGAAAAAATGGTCGTTACAGTGCTGTGTGATGAAGACGGTGTAATGAATACATGTTGAAAATACATGCTCTTTAACCTTTGCAATTGTTACCACATGTCATGTATAGACTGGTGTTTTATGCATACTTTTTCAGTCTCCTGCAGACTGATTTCCCATCTTCAGCCAGCTTCCAGTCCCCACCAGATTTGTCAGAATCCAATATCACCATGAGTTAATGTTTGTGTATGCGTGCATATCTATTTTCAGATGTTTTATTCCAGGTCGATGCGTCTGTTATTACTTGATACATAATTATATTCTCTCTCTCTGTCTCTCTCTCTCTCTCTCTCTCTCTCTCTCTCTCTCTCTCTCTCCCGTGATCTTTGTTTCTCTGATCGATGCATTTGGGAAATAAACATGAGCGAGTGTGGGAGAGGAGCTGTATTCATGAAAATTATAATATGTCATTCTAGTCAAAAGTTCTTATTGATCCGTAACAATGTGTGATTTTCAGTTTCAATTGATTGATTGATCTATCCATTTCTAGCGAGTGAAAAATTGTACAAACTGTTGTCTTCGCTGTCTCGCTGGAATTTGTGTGGGAAATGCATGTAATTGACAGTCCTCGTTGGGATGCCGGGGGCTTCGGTGCAGGTAGCTCTCCCGCCTTCTGTCCCTCTCTCTGACTTGCCCTTTTTCTTTAGTTTTGTCTTCCTTTCCTGTCGTCTGCTGGTTTTTTTTTTTTTTTTTTTTTTTTTTCTGCTTTTGTGGACGGTTCTCCTGTCCCTGTTCTGGATGTTCTTTTTGTCTGTGTCTGTTGGCGGTTTGTGCCATGCCGTTTTTTTTGTTTGTCTGGTGATTGGGTGGTGAGAATTGTGAACACTGTGGGGTTGGGGCTGGCTGTCCATTCTGCAGTGTGTGTTTGCCTAAATGCTTTTATTTATTTATTTTTTTATTTATTTTTTTTTTTGCGTGGTACCGTAATATTTATCATTCATATCTACGAATTCTTTAAAAAAACAACAAAAAAAAAAAAAAAAAAAAAGTGGTGGATTGTGGGGATTGCCTGGCGCTCTCGGCGCTGCCTGATGTTATTGGCCGTGGGATGTCAATGGCCATGGGATGTCAATGGCTTGGCCTCTGTGTCATGGGGTGCATTTTTTTTTTTTTTTTTCTTCTGGAAATGATCCCCCCCCCCCCCCCCCCCCCCCCCCCCCCCCCCATTGATCTGGTTTGATTGTGTAGCTTGATGTGTTCTCTCCTGTGTGGGCGCGGGGTGACAGCCCTGGTGTGGATCTTCGCTGAAGGCGGGGCTGTGGGCGGCATGGTTTGCCTTGTAATCAACATTGTGCTTAACCGATTCACACACACTTGCGCACAGGCGCTGACCTCTCCACCCCTCCCCCGTACCTTTTTTTTTTTTTTTTTTTTTTTTTAACTCTTCCCCTTCCTCACCCCTCTTTCCCACCCGACTGGCCACTATTCCGCTCCTCCTTTGTCCTTCCTTCTGTCCCCCATTCCCCCCCCCCCCCCCCCCCCATGGCCTCCCTGTACGCCCCCCCCCCCCCCCCTCCCGCTGTCCTTTCCCGCCCTCTATCCCACCCCGTCGCGGGCGCATGTGTGTGGGACCAAACATGCGAGGGCGGGCGTTGGCGCGCGCGCGTGCGCGCGGGAGCTCGCGCGGGCGCTCGGGCGCGGGCGCTCGTGCGGGCGCTCGTGCGCGGGCGTTTGTGCGTGCGCGCGGGCGCTCGTGCGTGCGCGCGGGCGCTCGTGCGTGCGCGCGCGGTGGAGGCCGCGCCCGCGCCCGCGTGCGCGCGCGCGTGTGCGCGGGCGCATCCGTACGGTGGGGCGTGCGCTTGGGCGCGCGTGCGCGCATTCGCGCGTGGAATACATAAACTCACGCATGCGCGTATGAACATAATACTTACGGACACACGTGATGGGCGGAGGTGGGGGGGTTGGTTGGGAATTCCAGCTCCGCTTTCGTTCTGATTTGGGTGGGTTCTGTTGTTCATTGGTTACGATTGTTGTAGATGTTATAGGTAGTTAATTTGTTGATTCATTCCTTTTTTTTTTTTTGTGATGAAAAGATGTTAAATTTCAATTCTGCCCTCCACCCCCAACTCGCCCCCCCCCCCCCCACCCCCCCAACCCACACACTTTTTTTTTTTTTTTTTTTTTTTTTTTTTTTTTGTGGTGGTCACCTTACTCCACGCTCACCCCGCCCTCGATATTGCGGGGCAATGTGTTATCTAGATGGCTTATGTTGGTTTTAATTTTTCATTTAATTGTTCTTTTTGTGTGTTTCCTTTTTTTTTTTTTTTTTTTTTTTTTTTTTTTTTTTTCCCAGATCACCTGTGATTATTGCATGAATGTATTCGTAGCATGTAAAGAAAACGCTGCCTGTCCTTTGCTCCCGATAGCGATTGTCAACTAGATGTACTTGTGTCTTTCTTTTAAGTGTCTATAACACTTGTATTCCTTTTTTGCTTGCTTATGTTTTTCATCTCTTTCTTCATTTTGGTTGGTTGGATGTTCTTGAATTTATTTGATTGATAAATACGAAAATGAATAATAGCTTATCTATTCTTTCAGTTAATTGTCAAGGCCTCAATGATTCAAAAAAGAGGCGTGATGTATTCCATTACTTGAGAAACAAGAAATATTCCATTATTTCCTACAAGATACACATTTTGAAGAAAAGATTGAAAAATACGTTTTAGCTGAATGGGGATATGCGGGTTATTTTTCAAATTACACGTCCAATTCAAGGGGGGTGGGAATATTGTTTAATAACAATTTTGAGTTCAAAGTCAAACGTGTCATCAAAGATAACTCGGGAAATTATATCATGCTACTTACTGAAATTCAGGAAAATACCTTTCTTTTTGTAAATATTTATGGACCAAACAGAGATGATCCGGAGTTTTATAACAACCTGAAACAAAAAGATTTATGAGCTGGTATTGAGAATATTATAATAGCTGGAGATTTCAATTTAGTCCTTGATCCAGCAAAAGATTATCATAACTATAAACATGTTAACAACCCTAAGGCAAGGGAAGAGCTCGAAAACATGATTGAAGATTTGGAATTAAGTGATATATGGCGAGAACTAAATCCAGAGTGTTTGCGGTATACATGGAGAAGAACAAACCCTTTTCAACAGGCTAGATTAGATTAGATTTCTTCTGATTTCAGACAAAAAGTAGTAACATTGTAGATTATGTGGATATTGAATGTGGATATAGATCAGATCATTCGAGTATACTATTGAAACTAAAATTTAATGAAAGCTCAAAACATAACACTTTTTGGAAATTTAATTCATCTCTTTTAAAAGACAACTTATATGTAAATGAGATAAATTCTGAGATAAGATCTGTTATAGATGAATATGCGATGAATGCAAATATTAATGATGTACCTGACGAAGAACTAACTACGTTTTTCTGTTCCCGATGATACTTTCTTGATTTCCTTCTTATGAAATTAAGATCAAAGACAATTTCATTTGCAACAATGAAAAAGAAGAAAAATACAGGAAGAGGAAAATCGACTAGAATGTGACATTCGAAGATTAGAAACAACAAAGTTTATAAGCGAGGACGATATTAGAGCTATAGCAGCAAAAAAAAAACATTTAAAACATATTAGAGAAAAAAACGAATGGAAGGTGTCTTGCTACGATCAAGAGCTAGGTGGATAGCTGAGGGTGAGAAAGTAAGCAACTATTTTTGTAATCTTGAGAAACGTCATTTTGTAAGTAAAAATATGTCTAGGATCACGGATCAGCAAGATAATGTTTTAACAACCCAGAAAGAGATTCTTCTAGAAGTTCAGAATTTTTAGAGATTACTTTACGCAGAATCCGAAGTAGAAGATAGTGAAATAATGGATTTAGTAAACGATACACCATGTCTAAATGAAGCAGAAGCAAACGAGTTAGAGGGAGAAATTACTCTTGAAGAAGCAACTGATGTCTTAAAGAATATGAAAAATAACAAAAGCCCAGGCTCTCTGATGGATTTTCGACAGAGTTCTTTAAAAGTGTTTTGGAAAAAAATGGATTATTTGTTATTAGAGCGTTGAATGCTAGTTTCAAAAGAGGAGAATTGTCTAGTGTGCAAAAAGAAGGGATTATTATATGTATTCCCAAAGGGGACAAGCCAAGACAATATATAAAAAACTGGAGACCAGTTTCACTTTTAAATGTAGTCTATAAAATTGGATCATCATGTGTTGCAAATCGCATATAAAAAATGTTCTGCCAAGACTTATTGATGAAGACCAGACGGGTTTCATTAGAAACAGATACATTGGTGATAACTTAAGATTGATATATGACACAATAGCTTACTTAGATCAAAATAATTTACCTGGATTGTTATTAAATATAGATTTTGAGAAAGCTTTTGACTCGATTAATGGGGGTTTTATGTCGAAGGTATTAAAAAAATTTGGTTTTCAGAAAGACATCTGCAGATGGATAGATACATTCTATAAGAATATTAAATCTTGTGTTGTTGTAAATGGTCAGGTTTCAAACTGGTTTGAAATTAAAAGAGGTTGTAGACAAGGAGACCCTATATCCCCATATCTGTTCATACTCTGTGTAGAAATATTAGCTATAATGATAAGAGAAAATACAGATATCCAGGGAATAATGATGAATCATGTTGAACATAAACTTTCACAATATGCGGATGACACAGAATTTTTGCTGGCAGGTGATAGAAAATCTTTTGAAACTTGCGTAGATGTTCTATTTAAGTTTGGATCTGTCTCAGGTCTTCACATAAATTCTAGCAAAACAAGTGCAATTTGGTTAGGAAGTAAGAAGAATTCTGAAGTTAGATATATGAACCATTTAGGAATGGACTGGAACCCCACAAAAATTTCGTGTATTAGGAATATGGTTTACTAATGATTTAAAAGACTGTGTAAACATAAATTATCCGGACAAATTGGCAGATGTAAAAACATCTGTTCAAAGTATGGGTTAAACGTCAACTAACGCCTCTTGGTAGAATAGCAATTTTAAAATCTGTCATACTTTCAAAACTGACACATCTTTGGTTACTTCTGCCAAATCCACCTGATGTATTTTTTCGAACATTGCAAAAGATGTGTTATGAATTTGTCTGGGGTAAGAAGCCAGACAAAATTAACCGGAAAACAGCGCATAAGGGTGTAAAAACTTGGAGGCATCGGTATCCCTGAATTAAAAACATTTTTACTTCTTTAAAACTGTCGTGGTTTCGTAAAACTGAAAAAACAACCACACAAGTGGAAACATATTCTACTAGCTAATTTTCCTCAATGGCCACTTATTAATAAATATGGTCCAGAATTTGTTTCCAGATTTAAGAAATATAACCAGTTTTGGTCAGACGTCATTGAAGCCTATAAAATTTTCTACTACAAATGCATACCAGGAAATTCCGCTGAAATTTTAGCCGAACCGGTTTGCTATAATAATAGAATACAAGTTGGAAAACTCATACATTATCTCTAGAAAACTTGGTAACAAGAATGTACATTGTCTTGCGGACTTCTTTGATGATAAAGGTCAGTTTCTTTCTTATACGCGTTTTCAAAGAGAAATATAATATTAATGTCGATTTTGTCACCTTTGCTGGGTATAAATCTGCAATAATCGACTACATTAAACAATGTAGTATTTCTGTAAAGAATAATAAAACATACTGATACAACTTGCTGTTTGAAGAAGGTATTTGCTATTCACAAAGGTTCAAAGCTTTATTATGATATACTTATTGAAAATAATGTTCGACCAAAATGCTGTGAAAAATGGGATTCAAAACTGATGGTACATCATGACTGGAAATCATGCTTTTTATATACCAGCAAAATAAACGATGTTAAACTAAAATGGTTTCAGCTGAAGTTATTGCACAGATGTTTAGGTACAAATGTTATCTTAAAAGAAATTGGAGTTCGTAACAATGACAAATGCAGTTTTTTTGTGGTACAAATAAAGATACTATTGACCATATCTTTTGGAAATGCAATTATGTCAAATTCTTTTGGAATGTACTTACAGATTTGATTAGAGAAAAATGTGCCAATGCAGAGAACTTAAGACTGACTGAATCGCTGGTGCTTTTAGGATTTGATAAAAACGTTATTGTGGACAGTGTCCTTTACTTCATTATACTATTTGCAAAGTATTACATATATTCTTGCAAACTGAATGGAAACCCATCCACGAACAACTGTATTTTTTGAAGAAACTAGAGTGGCGATACAAAATCGAAAAACACAATGCCTTACTTATCTCTCAATATTCAGATTTTTGTGTAAAATGGATGATATATAAACCATTAATAGAGGGTTCTTAAATGTATTTTACTTTTGTATGATTTATCCGATTGCGATTAGCCACAGTCCTAAGTCTCTCTCTCTCTCTCTCTATCTCTCTCTCTCTCTCTTACCCATTTTCCATTTCTATTTTTACTTCTGGCTGTTAAAACAATTATTTTTCGACTTTTGATGTACAATGCCCTTTTTTTTATGTTTGTTTCATGCTACTAAATGCAAATTAAAAAAAAGTTAAAAAAAAAAAAAAAAAAACTATTGTCTGCTGTTTTTCTGCCTTTGTGTTTAAATTCTTGATACTCTTCCCGTTTATTCATTTATTTATTTGGTCGCAGTGATGGCAATCTCTCTCTCTCTCTCTCTCTCTCTCTCTCTCTCTCTCTCTCACACACACACACACACACACGTTCTCTCTCTCTCTCTCTCTCTCTTGTTATCTGGTGACTTGGTAACTGTACACTCTGATCAGAGTGGACACTAACCGCCGATTCTGCAGTGTCTATTTGCCAGTATCCCTTTTTTATTTTAGTTGTTTGATTTTATTTTATTTCATTTTATTTTTACATCTTAATGTTTGTTCAACGATTAAAAAAAAAATACTGAGCTCGCTGAACAGAGCGCAATTGTTGGCGCTCTAGGCACGACCTGGCCTTATCAGCTGTAAGGAGGTCTCTAGCTTAGCTCGCACGTGGGCTAATGAACTGTTTGTGGTTCCTTCTTCCGGATGTAACCTCTTTCCGGACATGACCTTTTTAGGACGTGACCTTTTGAACCGAAAGAGTTTGACAGCTCTGAGAAGGCTCTGCGTTACGCTGGCTATGCTGGTTTAAAAAACAAAACAAAACAAAGGAAAACAAACAAAACAAAACAAATTTAAAAAAAAACTCTATTCCTTGTCTCTGTCTTCAGTCAGTCTCTCTCTCTCTCTCTCTCTCTCTCTCTCTCTCGCACACATACAGAGAGAGAGAGAGAGAGATTGACACACAGACACACTCGCAGGCGCGCGCACACACACACACACACACACACACACACGTGTATGTAAAATTCCTACACAGAAAGAAGAATAGAAGCATCTGACATCAAACTAGTATCATCAGTATAGTCTGTGAAGAAAACTGTTGATTCAAGAATCGGTCATAATGATCGCTTTCAACATCCTTGGTGAAAAAAGCCGGACTGGTTTCCAAGTCAGAATGGAACAAGAGGTAAACTGCTTGTTGAGAGAGAGAGAGAGAGAGAGAGAGAGAGAGAGAGAGAGAGAGAGAGAGAGAGAGAGAGAGAGAGAGAGAGAATCTTTATTCATGTTCTTTGTCGGTGCTGGGTAATGGAAACAGAATGACACTGCATGGCCGGCATGGCTCAGTCTTAACCCTCGATCCTTGTTTTTTTTTTTTTTTTTCGTCGAGTCATGGCCACAGTCCGTCTCCTCGTAAAATGGCGTCATCAAGGTTGAAATTGGATCCGTGGTCAATTGTGGGCGTGTACAGAAAGCACCAATCGTTGAACGCGACGTCTACCAAGGTCAAGGCTATTTGTAGTCGTCTGCTCCATCGACCGACGAACGACAATAGCCGCTCTCATTTACCCACCACCACGCGTACGAACATGGCGGCTGAAGACAATTTCACTCCGTTTCCTCACTTCGCAACTGATGCCATCCACGAAGGTCAGGAACCCGAGCAATGGAAGTCGATGGCAGTTGTACCCTTGATTTCTACGGCAACAACTTTCAAACAGTATGCACCCGGAGAACACGCGGTAAGCTCATGCCATCACGCATTGACAACTTTGGAAAAGTAGTTGGGCAAACGGAGTCTTGCCGAAGCAAATAATTTGTATATATTGTATAATGTTATTGCGGTCAAGGTTCTCGTGCCACATGTCTACACAGATAACACGATAACTTTATTTCTGACAAAAATAAAGTATCTTGGTTAAAAAAAAAATCCCAGAATGTTATGATGCACGGAACAGGGTTATATATTTACAAAGCTAACCATTGGGACATCATGTTGGGCATAATTGTTTTAAGAGTTACTTAAATCATGTGGTGTCAGTGTACTTTGGTGGAAACCAAAGGATATTACCAAAGGATATGTTCATCTGCACTTTGTAATATGATACATGCTGTTATCAGTTGCACATATGATATATATATATAATATATATACTTGGAGTAAAATAAAAAACACAGAAGTAGACAGTTTCATTTTAAATTGTATATTCTCCAATAAAATTTTCGCTTAAAAAGCTTCTTCAGTGATGGCCATTTTTTAAGCGAAAATTTATTTGGAGAATATACAATTTAAAATGAAACTGTCTACTTCTGTGTTTTTATTTTACTCCAAGTTTTTACCCCAGAAGTATGTTTGGGAAGAGTGGTGTCCAGCAATTTATTTGGACTCAATATTGAAAACTATATATATATATATATATATATACATACATACATACATACACACACACACACACACACACACACACACACATATATATATATGTTCATATTTTGTTCATTGTCGGTGGGGGCTATGTTCATCTGCACTTTGTAATATGATATGACATGCTGTTATCAGTTGCATATATATATACATATGTATACATACATATACATATACACATCATATGAATTATGATCTCCACACTTATCTACACTTATACAACATGTTATTATCAATTGCATGTACATCATATGACCTCCACTCTGAAAGCGTCAGTTAGTGGGTATTGAAAATACCCAGAGAGAGTGCTTAGCTAAACTTGCAAATGAAATTAAGGAAATCATATGAAGATTATCATAGTTACGACTTCCATGAAAACTGAAAAGTATTCATGGTGATATAATGAAGGTTAATTCAGTAATATATGTATTAGGATATCCAGTTTGATCATATGTTATTCACTGTATGAAATAGAATTTTACTAGTTTTGTTGCGTTTTTTTGTAATTACAGTCATATGAATGGACACACACACGCAAGCACACACTCATTCACACACATGCACACACACATGCACGACGCACGTACGCACACATACGCACGAGCGCGCGCACGCACACACACACACACACACACACACACACACACACACACACACACACACACACACACACAGTGACACACACACACACACACACACACACACACACACACACACACACACATGTATATATATATATATATATATAGAAATAGATATAGATATGTGTCAGGGTAGGAAATTAAAAAGTAATTTTGTTTGTTCTGGAAACAAGTAGATAAGAAAATCTACTTGTCTGCACCCTCCTCTGCCCCTTCCAGTTTTACTTGCCCTACTTAGGATTCTGTCATGAGAAAAAACAAAGGGGGGGGGGGGGGGGGGGGGGGAAGAGCAGGAAGGGGGCATGGGCAGAGGGGGAGGGGGGTGGGGGTAGAGGGGGAAAGGGTAGGATGATGGAAAGGAGAAGGTAGATAGAAATAGTTCTGGTAGGTTATGAGATTGAGAAGGGAAAGATAGAAGTGTGACTGGTCCACACTGAAGCTAGCTTCTCAGCTGTGCTTTCTCTGACACCATTAAAAAAATTTGTAGCCTGGTGAGCTAGTGGAGAGCGAATTTCCTCTTGTCTGCCAAATGATTTATTTGTCATTGATTATGGAACATGTGGGTGTTTCAAGCTGTGTGTGTGTGTGTATGTGTGTGTGTGTGTATGTGTGTGTTGTGTGTGTGTGTTGTGTGTGTGTGTGTGTGTGTGTGTGTGTGCATGTGCTCATATTTAGTTGTACTCGTTTTACGAAAAATGTTGAGGAATACATTTGATTCTAACACTAGTAATTTGGCTGATGAGCTAGTCATGTCAGTATTAACTGATTCAAAGTTGTACTTGATAATGATGAAATATTGAAAATGTGTGAAGCTATTGATCCATCTGACTTTAAAAGCTGATTTTTGGTTTAAGTTGTAAAATTTGTACACTACATGCATGAGATACATCCTATACCAAAATGCAGCATTAGAAGAGACAATTTACCACTCTAACTTGTGAAACCTGTGCAGTGCTCATTGCCAACATCTGAGATTTCTTATGAGTCTCCCTTTCCCTCCCTTTTGAGAAGCAAACTGCTATCCTTATGTACGATACAAAGTTAGAAGTAGTTTAGCATCTTTGGCTTTAATCATTGATTGCTGTACAGATTTTTCCGCCGATTCTTTCCCTCATATATCACCAAGAATTGAGAAGACAGTTAGTACCCTCCTTTTTTTTCCATTCAGGAAAACCACAGTACTGTATTATGAAATTTGAAAGTATGCTACGCAGAGTATGAATGTCAGGTTACATGGGAAGTTTGTGACGTTGCCTCAAAGTTCGTATGCACCGATGAAAGAGAGAAAAAGAGATAGAAACTTGTTACAGACTGGCAATAGCGTTGATGGTAATTGTCTGACTGCAACAGTATCATCACATGAGGGAGTGGGGGGGGGAAGGGTAGGATGGAGGAGGGTGGGGGATGGAATCAAACACATTAGTATGATGAGCCGGGGCTGTCAAAATGTTACAGGTAATCAGCACTAGTTGCTTGATTACCTTCACTGTATATACTGTTTGAATGGCGTTGCTCTTGTTCTGGCCAGTTTTTGCACTGACTTCTATGTTGTCAAGCTTTGCATCTTTAAGTGTAAGGTAAGAGGAAACTGAGAGAAAGTGGTAAAGGGACAACAACTAGAGAGTGGGGAGGAGAAAAGGGATTAGAGAAGGTAGGAGAAGATGAAGGACAGGGAAGATATCGGAGGGGGGTGGAAGGTCAGACGTCTTTTCAGAACTTTTGCTGGAATCATTTTGAGAAATACAAGCTCATGATGATTCTGGTTTTTGTTCATAAGTTATAGATGTTGTGTGATGTTTACATGCATTCTGTTCTCAGCTTGTAACATGTTAAATTTTTCAGTAAGTTGTCCCTATAAATTCAGTCTGTCACTAGTGCCAGTAAAAGACTAGTGTCACAGCCTCGGTTCATGGAGAAGTTCCCGGTGTACCTTCCAAACATGAGCCCATGTCAAAGTCTGTGTGCTTTTGTTAAAGCAAACTACACTCATTAAGTAGCTGATCAAACATATTTACATAAAGACGTGAAAGGGTAACTTAGGACTCCAAGACAAGTGGAAGAAAAAGTAGGCAACCCTGACAAACAGCAGAGACTAAGAGCACTTTAGATCATCGCTTCACAGCTCCCTGTGGCACCTATGTTGAGCTTAGTCAGTGTTGAGTGCTTGACAAACATTAACAGAGTGGGCTGATGTTGAGCCTGTCTGTTTCTCTGCCTATTACATTTCCCCACTGACGGTGAAACACCTGCTTAGCTAATAAAGATCTACCAGTAAACTCAGTTTATTTCATGACAAGGCAACAGATGTAATGCTAGTTTACTTTGATATTTGGCATTAGGTATACTGGTTAGTATGTAAAAAAAACCAAAAAAAACCCAAAACAACAACAAAAAATGAAGATGAAAGGTATGATATTACTTTGATGAGGCTTGCAATGGCCCACCTTGTACATAGAACAAGAAGAAGCCAAGTTCTGCTTCCTTCCCCCCCAACCCCAGCCAACATGTCTCTGTGTCTCAGTCTTAGTTACATTGAGACTGATGTGATATTGTCAGAAAATGTTCAAATGATAGCAGCAGTTGAGGAATTGTCAGATTCAGATACATTTCATTTTTGAGGGGAGGTCAAACAGTTGTAAAAATGGTGGAAAGAAAATGGAAAAGCATTGGCAAAACAAAATGTGTAACGCCCTGTTCTTGATCTGTTGATTGATGCAATGATGATGCAATGAATATGATGTGGGTAGTTTGATACAAGTATTTTGATACAGTTTTAGATAACATGTTTGAATGCAAATAGATGCTCTTATTGATGTAAAAGTGTCGATCAAGAATGTGTTGTTTCAGACACACATCTTGATAGAAAAATATATTCAGTCCATATCAGAGTTTGCGTGTATTGTATGAACTTGCATGCATAAGCACACACACAGAGACTAAAATGTGAGCGTGCTCACACTTTCATACACGCACATACACATACATGCACACATGGCGTGACATGCACACAGATTTGCTTGCACACCCATACACACTCATGCACACCCCCCCCCCCCCCCACACACACACACACACAGACATACACACACACACACATACACACACACACACACACACACACACACACACACACACATTCATACAGGTGCATGTGCGCACACACACATACGTACATTCTCTCTCTCTCTCTCTCTTTGTGTAACACACACACACCAAGTGACACACATACCGTGTATACAGATAAATGCATATACAAAATGTCCATACACATCCGTACACATTCACACACATGCATAATGGCACACACACACACACACACACACACACACACACACACACACACACACACACACACACACACAGAGTTGAAGGCTAGCAAACATGTGAATGTGTGCACATACAGTCATGCATGCAGACAAGCATGTGTACAGGCACAACACACACACACACACACACACACACACACACACATACGCACAAACACACTCTCTCCCTTTATCTGTGCACATACAGTCATGCATGCAGGCAAGCATGTGTACAGGCAAACACATACACACACGCACGCACGCACGCATACGCACAAACACACACTCTCTCTCCCTTTATCTCTCTCTCTCTCTCCCCTCCCTCCCTCCATCTCTGTCTGTCTGTCTCTCTTACATATGCGCACACACATGTATGCATGCACGCACGCACACACACACACACACACACACACGCATGCACGCGCGCGCGCGCGCGCGCGCATATATATTATGTACACTTACTAAATCACTGCAAGTGATTAAGCATTCTTTCCATTCTTGATGAATAATTATGGTGAGAGTGTTTGGGTGATAATGTAGCAGGAACATGTGTTAACAAGATGTTTTGCACTGTATGTGCATGTGCGGTTTTATCTTGTCGACAGATTTGTTTTACCACAGATTTATCAAAACATCAAGATCACATGGGCCTCCCTACAGTGTGTTTATGTTAGGGTGTTCTTATGTAATGTGTGTGTGTGTGTGTGTGTGTGTGTGTGTGTGTGTGCATGAACACATTATCATATTCATACACACATATTTAGACTTGGTCCTGAAAATGATTATAGTATGATAAAGAAGAAAGGATGACAAAAAGTCCTTGGTATTTAACAAGAGGAAGACTGAGGTCAGAGGAGGAGAAAGTTTTATTTATTTTACTTACTTATTTTTTTGAAATTAAAAAAAAAATTGTTTTTATTGTTATTCCCATACAAAGAGAAAAAGGAAAAAAAAAAAAAAAACAGACACACACGCATACACATATAAAGAAGCCAAACAAAAAAGAAAATAAACAGCAACACTCATAACTAAAAGTTAAGTACAAAGCAAGAAACAAACAGACAGACAGACAAAAAAAAAAAAAAGCAAACCACACATAAAAAAAAGGAGAGAGAGAGAGGGGGGGAGGAGAAAGAGAGAGAGTTTCAGCATAGGAGAAAGTTTGTTGGTCATCGATGTAGTAGATTGAGTATGGCTGGTGAGAGGGTGAAACATTGATTTTAGAGAGAAGATGGCGATAGAACAGCTGGTGTTGGGGAGGGGAATAGTGGACTGGGGTTGTGAGGAAGGGGAGGGGGGTGGAGGGAAGGGGAGTGGGGGAGAGATATTTGATGGATGTTTGAATCAGAGAGTAAAGAACAGAAACTGAAAGTCGAGTTATTGTTAATAAGTGTATGTATACAGCCTATCCTGATTAGAGACCAAGCCTAAGTGTTTTACAATCCAAGTTCTCCATTACACAGCAGGCTACCTATCAGGGTAGAGCCAACTGAAGAGCTTGCTGCTGGCATAACATTCAGTTGTTTCCCATATTATTCAGTCTGCTATCAGTCACTCATTCTTTCTTATATTCCTTTGTTCTTCTGGAGCTGCTATATATATACATGTCATCTATATCAGTGTTGGTCACTCTGGTCTTCTCTTCTGAAGGTTGGGGATGGAATTTCAGGTGTATGCAAGATGTAATGCAGGCGTTCACACATGGTACTTACAAGCCCTTTGAGCTGACGCATGCGCACTTCAAGCGCCAAAAAAAAAAACATATACACCTGTAAGTGTAAGCAGCTGCCGTTTATGAACCCATAGACATTAGATTGAATGTATACCCTGGCATCTGTCAGATCAGAACAAAACAGCAACAACAAGAACATCATCCACCGAGGGCCTCTAGCATTTTTAACTAACAAAGGTTTAGACATTTGAATGACATCATTATTGCTATTATTATATTGGGTATTTATATAGCGCCTATCCTCGGTCACAGACCAAGCTCTAAGCGCTTTACAATAAACACACTACCTCACTCACTCAACGGGCTGCCTACCCAGGTAGAGCCGGCCGAAGAGCAGGCTACTGGCGCTCGTTCAGTCGTTTCCGTACCATTCAAATATCAGTCACTCATTTTCATTTATCTCATTTATTCCTCCAGTTTCTCACATAGGATGCATGTGATGTTTATACGTGTCCTCCATTTCCACTGGTACACGATGGCACACGATAACAGTAAGTGACAATTTTTGTGGCTTGGTAACAAATACCACAGGCATAGATCTTCAATCTACATCAATTTTGCCAGGGCAGCGGGGAACTCCCCTGTTCTTTTCGATTTTCCGTGGGTTCTTTAATGTGTGCAGGGGGTCAGAAAGGCACACGGGTCTCACTCACTTACAGTCCCCATCCGATGGACTTGACGTTCAGTTCGACTTGTCATTCAAACTGGGAAAGAAAGGGCGAGAAAGGCAGGGCTTGAAACCATGCACTTCAACACATTTGAAGAAAGAAAGACAAGAAAGAAAAAGAGAAAGAGAGAGAGAGAGAGAGAGAAAAAAAGACACATATAAGTACTTACCCAAGTAGTCCAGGTAGAGAAGGTGTGGTATCATGATGAATTGAAATGGAGCAGAAGCTGAAAGTATGGAAAAAGAAAAGAACAATTAGAAAATGGATAAAAAAAAAAAAACTATTGCTGTTGCTGCTTTCAAGCTTTTATGAATGTTGTTCGTTTTCTCCATACCAAGTTATCTCTCTTGTAATGTGAGTCAGTTATCAGCACATGATAACAGAGGTGAAGATGATGGCAGCACCTGAATCTGCTCGACGGCTTCTAATTACAGGAAGTCACATGAATCTATTAGAACTCTGCGTAACAGCTGTTAATTAACATCTGAAGCTCACATGATGCTCAGCAACAGATACTGCTTACTGTCCTATTAATAAGTGTGTTTAAACTAGCCTAATGTGCTGCATTATCAGCATGGCAGGGGGAACACAGGTGAGACCGACTCTGTGATCTACAGTCAGGGTCACAGGTGGTTAAGATGGGGTTACCAGACGGAAGCAAAACCTTCATGTAAAAGGCATTTCATGATGGCTTCAACAACGATATCTATTTTAGTATTTACAAACATAGTAAATGGTTTGTAGTTGTACGTTTTCTCGTTCATGAAGGTAAGATGATACTCAGACACACATGGCAAATGGTTTCAGTGTCAGTTTCATCAAGGAGGCGTCACTGCGTGTGGACTAGTCCATACACGCTACACCACATCTGCTAAGTTTTGAGACCACGCTACGCATGATTTGAAGCTGATGGATAAATGAATTAACAACTAAGATGAGAGAATTGAAGGAGAGGGTCCTGTGGCTATGACTTAGCAGTTGTCTCAGCTATGCTGGTCAGACCTTGAGTGCCTACCTAACATTGGTGGTCCACTATTCCCCTCCCAAGCACACACACATGGCAAATGGACTGAGGAACATACAGATAACTTTCAAATCTTTCCAAACTTTGGGGACTTTACAATCTGCCACTGGTGCAGTTAAAAAGAAAGGAGATTCATGTTGATGACTAACAAGCCACTCTTTCTATTTTCAAGAGGTGAAGAAGCTCCATTGTGTGTTCCATGTCAGGTACTGAACATCATAAAGCAGTCTTGGAGAATGTTGTGACTTGCATGATGTCAGGCACAAACACTTCATGAAAACTCTTGTGTACAGAGGTTTAGCCAGATTTGAGTTCAGAGTCCCAGAAAGTGATAACTGTTTTTTTCATTTTTTTCATTTGACCTAAGATTTTACAGGAGACAGATTTTTAAGCATTTTTTTGTGTGTGTTTTAGAAAGTCTGATTCAGTGAGGGTTTTTTTTCCATCTAAATTGTGTGAAGAATTGCTTGATGGGTTAGCAGCCCTGATATTGCCTGTTGTAGTTGGCCGGGCTGTAAACCACATGGACTGAATGTTGCAGTGCATGATATGACCTTGAGGTTTGGGGGTCAGCATCAGTGAACTTGCAGACTTGACCTACTTTCGGTTTATTTTCACTTCAAACAGAATTGCAAAAGTTTTGATGTCAGCAAGTGTCCACATTTATTATTTAATTATTGCAAGTTGTTTTATTGTCTCTCCTCCCCCCCCACCTCTCTCTCTTTCTGCTATTGGGTCTTTCTGTTTTGTCTGTCTTTTTCTCTCTCCATTTCTCTCATTCATTTTATCATTTATCCCAGATCAAGAATCGTGTGCAGGTTATTTGCCGTACAAGTGAAAAAAAATACCAGTATACAAACAACACACACACACACACACACACACACGTACACACACACTTACACAAAACATACACAGACCCCCCCCCCCACACACACACACACACACACACATTCGTCTGATATAACATAATTTTTTGAAAAGACGTAAAATGAAAGTGCTACTACTACTACTTCTACTAAAACTCCAACTATTACTACTACTACTACTGCTACGACTACTACACACATACACACACACACATGCACACATATATACATTCTCTCTCACTCACTCACTCACTCCACACACACACACACACACAAACACACACACACACACACACATCGCCCATTCTCAATAAAAAATGGCACATGGGTCCTCAGCAAAGTGTATTTTTTTACTTTTAGACTTTCCCACCGACTACATGTTTTTCAGGTAAATTGGCCATTACCATAAAATAAAAACTGGGTGCCCAGAGGCAATAGAAGCAGAAGTGGGACATACAGGCATTGTAAAAGAGGTACTGAAAACTCCCAAATTACCAAAGAAACTTGTACGGTATGTATGACACTCATGGAAACATTCTATAACCACAAAACAAATGTGCTCAACAAGAAGGTAAATACTAACTGCTGCTGATACTTTAATCGGGGAGTCTAGTTCAGACTCATGGTTTTACAAGAGAAAACAAAAAAGCACATGTCTCTGACACTCAAAAATTAATCAGCAACATTTTTCATCCAGCTAATTACCACAAAACCTTTCCCAAGAGTGAATTTCAAAACCCGTAGCCTTGTAGGCAAAGCTAGTAACCAAACTATTTTTTTTCCCATGCAAACCCTGCAATGACTGTTTCCAAAAATCAAATTGTCAACATCACCAATAGTTTGGTGCGCCTCAAAAATTCTTTTTGTACATGTACTGAAAATGTAACGTACATGTTCATTAATTCTCAATAAAAATGAAGTCAACAACTGCCGAAAGTAATTGTGTGGACATATCATGCCTGCCAGGTTTGAGTTAACAGCCCAACATTTCTCTTTAAATAACGGGTTTAAAAGCCAAAAGAAGACAAACATAGAATGTAACAAACATGTTGGAAATGACGACCCAGTGAAAACATTTGAAACTACGGAAACAAATGTGAACGTCTGCTTGAAAAAAAACTAAAACAGTGTCAAACATGCTTCAGAAAACTGATGTCTAGCAGTCTGGGAGCTCAGCGAGTGTTCTGATCGGTTTTGTCAGGCCTGTAAAGAATCACTTTGTAACGTGCATGTTGAAGGCAGGGGTAACCTGTTCATAATCATTTTCTGATAGCTTGTGCACTTCTAGCTGTCTTGGCACGTGGTTGTGGTTTCTGAACGATGCACAGAACGTTTCTCCTTGGCACCCACAGGACATAGGGCTTGACAGGCCACTGAAACAGCGCTTTTTGCTTTCCATGAAAGTGATCTGTACCTCACTGTCATTTTCGTTGACTCCACAGGCGAACGTGACTTGGGCGGCCATGGCAAAGCTGGGAGCGGGAAATTGTGATTTCAGAGTGCTCAGTGCGAAACTTCAAGTGTAAGTTTGTTTACAGTCGGTGATGACCCTAGCTTGAAATGTGTTCCATCAGTTTGTTTCGCTGCGGTTTTTTTTCCCCTGGTGCATTCTGCTGTTATCACCTCTCTCAGAAAAGTCATTGAGAATGCCTTGGTCTTGCCGGATAATTCGTTTTCTGGTCAGCTTTCTTTGAAAAGTTCCACCACCTTATTTTTGGCTTGCTTCATTCTGCCAAGTCCTTAAATGCAGACCAACACTTGTAGATCTTCAGGACTTTTCCACTAAGCACAGATCTTATTGCTGCCTTTCTTTGGTGGGGAATGTTCATATGCTGTTTCGTCTACTTCTTTGGCTGTAGCTTCCCAAAAAGCAAATCTTTTTCCAAGAATATGATGCTGGTCTATTGTCAGACCGACTTTGTCCATCATTTCTTTTGTTTGCTTCTTGGTGTTTTTGGTGAAGTTGAAGCTAGGCTCACTCTCTGCTGAATATTTTGAGGGCCGTTTGTGAAGCACCTGGTGCATCTGCTGCTGTTTAAAGTTCTATTTTTAAGTTTTGTGTTTAGTTCACGCATGGAGGCCACTGTCCTCTGCAGTTCTCACTGCTGACCTTCTGCAGACTGGTCTGGTCCTGGGGAAAGGAAGTGTAAGTCGCAGCTGTCTTTCTGCAGATGTTGAAGGCAAGCTGCTT
>JADBJO010008959.1:57500-89229 GCA_016801955.1 Conus betulinus | reverse complement strand
AGACGTGAGAGAGAGGGAGACAGACAGACAGACAGGACAGACAGAGCAGAGACAGAGAGGGAGGAGGGGGCGGGGGAGGGGGGCAAGATGGAGGAGTGAGAGACAAAAATGGGGTGAGAAAAGGGGAGAGAAGGGGTTCAGGAAATAGAGCGTTAGAGACAGAGAGTGAACAGAGAGAGACCTCACAGCCTAACACTGCTTGGGACGACAATAATCTTTTTTTCTATTAAAAAAAAAAAAAAAAAGGGACTCCCACAGTACGACGCGAGGAAAGTACAGCTGACAGTCTTAATTGCACGTCTCGACCAGCGTCGGTTTGGCACAGCCAGCTTGTACACGGAGCCACTGGTCTAGGGGAGCCGTAATGAGGGGTGATTGGACTCGATCTAATGACCACGTTTGCCTTCTTGGTCAATGTCTTCACAGCGACCCGAACAGTAGACGCGTATGGGTACGTACCAGAGAGTTCTCTTGGACCCCGTAACGTTGTAAGTTTGTTAGACAAGGGTCAACCATCTTCTCAAACGTTCATACTATGCCATCTACTATACTGTGTGAGGGGGTTTCGGGGTGTGGGAAGGGGGGAGGATGAACGGAGGAAAAGCGGGTCGAGGGAAAACGGGGGGGGGAGGGGGGTGGAGAGAAGGGTACAGATGGGTGGACGAGAAGGGGTAATGAGGGCGTAAAGCGGGATTGGGGATGAGTTGACGGGAGATTGGGGGGGGGGGGGGGGGGGGGGGGAGGGGGAGGGGGGGGGCCATAGGAGGGGGCATAGGATCTCACAATGGGCATTAGGAGCATCATATAGGAGGCATCACATGGGGGCATGGGGGGGGCATCCAAATCATGGGCCTCATCATAAATCCTGGGGGCATCCATAGTACATACATCATAGATAATGGGGGCATTTAGGAGCCACCACATCATATCGGATTGGAGGTAGGGTGTGGGTTGTGGAGAGATGCGGCAAGTTCACAGTTAAGCAGTTTAGTGTAAGTTGTGTATTAGTTCAGTTTTATACAGTTTTAGTTTCAGTTAGTAGTTAGTCAGTTTATGCGGCAGTTATTTCCAGTTTTAATAGTTTTTAATATGGAATTGACAAATCATGGTGTGGGGAGGGCCTGGGAGGGGAATGTGGAGGGAACCGTGGTGGTTAGCAGGATAGGAGGAGGCGAGGAGAGGGGGAGTGGGTTAGCCTTAAGAGAGGTGAGGTGCGTTTCCCCTTCAGTTTCTTCTTTGCTCTGTATTTTTTTGGTGTTTTGTTTTGTTTTGTTTGTTTTGTTTCTGTCGCATCACGGGACACGACTGAGAGAGGTGACGGTGATTTTGAGATTAAAATTGTTCGCTCTGCATGTTTCCATAGCAAACTCTACAAAAGAAGTTAATCTTCTGTACAGAAACACGCGCGCACGCGCGGCGCGCACGGACACACACACACACACACACACACACGTCCCACCAGATGTTTATATTCGGTAGATTTGTTGGTGCCGGTAGGCTGCTGCCCATAGGCCTGAAATGTGTACTGTGGCCAGCATCACAATTTGGTCTATTTTCACTGCTGTGTTTATGTGTTGATACAGTTGTCCTGTAATGTTTCGAGCCGTTTCAAATCTCTTTTTCATTTTTATTAATGCGGTATAATTAACGAGACATGTATGGTGCTTTTCAGAAGTGTGAATACTAGATATTGCACAAAATGAAATGTATGTATTGTCCACCATTTTGTCGTTGCAATGGCGATAGTAGTGAAAGTGTAGCACTGTTCGTAGTAATAGTACAGTAGAAGTAGCAGCAGTAGTATTAGTAGTAGAAGCAGTAGACTAATTGTAGTAGTAATAGCAGCAGCAGCAATTGTAGTAGTAGTAGCAGTATTAGAAGTATGAGTACTAGCAGCAGTAGAAGTAATGTTAGTAGTAAATGGAAGAAAATCAAAGAAGCCGTTTCAGCTGAATAAAGACGATGAAATTTCAATCGTTTTACTTCCGACGAAGTTTTCGCCCTGTCACTCAAATTGAAAAACACTTTACCACCATAACAGCACCATCTGTGTGTGTGTGTGTGTGTGTGTGTGTGTGTGTGTGGTGTGTGTGTGTGAGTGTGTGTGTGTGTGTGTGTGTGTGTGTGTGTGTGTGTGTGTGTGTGTGTGTGTGTGAGTGTGTGTGTGTGCGCGCGGCGCGTGGGCATGCATGTATAAACCAAAGTGGACAAGCGTTGTGCGGTGCATGCTTATATGTATACTCGCTAGTGCGTATATATAGACATGCTGTGTGTGTGTGTGTGTGGGGGGGGGGGGGGGGGGGGGGGGGGGGGGGGGGGGGGGGGGGGGGGGGGGGGGGGGGGGGGGGGATGCATGTAAACCCAAGTGTGTACTCCAAAGTGTGCGTGTACGTGCATGCTAATATGTATACTCGCTAGCGTGTATATACAGACGCGCTCTGTGTCAAGTCAAGTCAAGTAAACTTTTATTCAATTTGAGAAATTAATTTGTGGTCACACACATTCACAGCAAATAAACAAATAATTTAGCCACATTACCCATTTTCTCACATACGACATACATTCATATAGAGGAATTTGGATTTCAATTAAACATCTTCTCGGTTCATGAAATCAATGGACAGGGGAATAAAACTTTGTTTAAATCTGACACTTCTGCATTAACCGATCGATATCTTCGTTCCTGACTGAAGAAGGTCATATACAATTAAAAGCATTGTCATGTAACAGGCAGAGAGGGGGCGGGCTGGTTCAGAACACTCGCAGCGGACACGAAAACAGAGCAACGAGGAAAGAAGAATAAGAACACGTTGTTGTTTCTGGCCCAAGGATAGAATTCGGACAAGTTCAAAGGCTACAATTAACAATGATCACCTGGCAGAGGCGAGAACGGCCTGTCACAGCGCCATCTGAGCTTGTAGCAACGTGCTATATTTGGACATTACAGTGGGGTGGAAACCTTCAATTAACAGATGTTACAATGTCTCTTGTTGGCTCCCGTGTCACGCTGTACCTGCTGGTGGATCTTTCGGTCGGAGAGCAGTTTTGAAGTGGCCTTATTCTTTGCAAAGTCGACTGACTACGCTTTCTCTGCTCTGTATCACATTGTCGTTTTTATATTTCCGTGCGCGCGCGGTGTGTGCGGTGTGTGTGTGTGTGTGTGTGTGTGTGTGAGAGAGAGAGAGAGAGAAATTTAAAGTTCAATGAAAACCTGAAATAATATAAGAACTGAATCAGTACTGATGACAATAATCCAGTTTTCATAAAAAATATAAACGATGTAGGCTACTGTTACATGTAGCCATTTCAGTTACAACAAAAAAGACAGAAAATGCTTGATACCCATCAGGGCGGGTACAATCAAAAGGGCGCTCCGGTTTGGAAGCAGTCCAAAAGAACGTCCAAGATTCCTCTAGATTTCTAAAGATGCACTGAAATCCTGGAGGCGAGATATTATCGCGATGTCTGGAGTATATCGTAAAAGATCACATGACAAATGGGGAAGTCTGCAACAGATTCAGACAAGCCAGACGACCACATGAGACTCACTGATAGCTTCTGTGCAAAGGAAATAGATGAAATAGTGTAGACAGTCTCAAGATCAGCCATTGTGACAAAAACCATCCCTGCAAGACGCAGTGGCCTGCGGACGAAGAAAAGACATATCACTGAAGTGGTAGGACTTCAGGCAGTGGACGGACCTAGATAGCCACAGAGAATCGTAACAGATAGAGGAACATTATCTTGAAGTCATTAGTAGCATCTAAAAACCCATAGTATTAAAAGAGACTCAGAGAGAGTGAGTAATGAAAAAGTCCAGAAATGCTTCTGATGCAGGTGTCCTTTTTCTACTGCTCGGAGCATATTTCTTTAAACACATGGAAAGGATATAAACCCTTTAGCAGATTCTGCTGTATCAATTCTCTCGGCTGTCAGTTCCTAAAAACAATAGCCTATGGCTCAACAAGTAGATGCAAAGCATAAAAGCTTAAAAGCAGTCACAGACATCTAAACAATTCAAAAAATGTGAATAGCAAAAAGGTCTGTGGTAACAGTTTACAGGTGATCCCATGACCGATTTGTATGAGATGGGGATTTTAATAGGTGGTGTCCCCAATATGGCCGATCACAACAGATGCTGGTATTAGCCACAGAAATAACTATGAAGTGGTTCAGCGTCTTCTTTGGTAGGTTACCTCATAATGACATCATATTGTTACTGGTTTCCAGTGTGACCGTACGAAGCTAGAATTGGTTGTGTATGGGTGAGCAACAAGGGAGTAATACCACAGAGAAAATATGCGAGATGAGACCAATTGAAAAAGGGATGTTTGAATGCTATCAGTCACGATTCCCAACATTACAGAGAACCAAAGTTGAATATGCATATGCAACTCCTTTTTTTTGGTGGGTAGGGGAGGAGGTAGGTGAGGAGGGATAGATATGCTAAAACCCCTTCTTTTTATGTTGTTTCTATGGAAGTACCAATCCAGTGTCTGGTATGTGTGCTGTGCAAGTGGTAATGGTAAGCTTTCCCTGTATTTCCAATACTTCTCAACACAGACACTCCAAACTTGGCAGTTCTTTTTCATTTACCATTTTTCTGCTTCCTTTTGCTGGACCTCTAAGTGGCACTCTCCATCCACACAGTTCATTATGGCTTCCCCATATTCATCAAAGTTTGAGCTCATTTCATCACAGTCCAAGTGTCAGCAGTCAATGACGAGCTACTAGTATCAGGTCACTTTGAGGTAACCCATCAAAGATGACAATGCCCTGCAGCTCAAGTTACTTTGTTGATGATCAGTGGCGCATGTTTTGATCGAACACATGCCAACGTCAGCAACTGATGGCAACAGTTCCCAAATGGTGATCAAGGATACAATGTGTGCATTGTCGTCAGTCAAGATATGTTCAACACCAACATTATTGGGTAGTTTATGGCTTGTAGACAGCTATGTCTGTGTTTGCACACGCACACAAGCAAAAAATCCGCACTAAAAATAGCTTATGGCAGTTCAAACTTTATGGATTGAGATCTTGATAACATAAATGCATCCATAAGATAATCATGATCATACTTTTGAAAGGAGACAGGAGTTTGACCAGTATGAGTTTGTTTAACTCTTTCAATCCACATCTCTTTACATGAGATAAAGTTCTAAAAGCATAATCATTATACTTATTATTATTACTGCATATATAATGTTGTCCATAAAGAAATATGTAAAATGAAATACAGGAACATATTCCAGTGAAGAAAAACAGTAAATGAAAGTGTGTCTGTTTATCATATAAAAATATCAATCAATTTTCAATCAACTCATCAATTTCTGTTTCATCTATGAATAAAGGGAAAACAAAGTGGGCACTTAACAAGGAACCAGTCTTTAACTATAACGTACAAGAACGCTGAATGTCAACAATGGATATAATATGCTACAATGCTTGGTGGACAAAAAAAATAGGAAAAATAAAGAACATTTAAAAAACTTTTGTTCTTCAGTTCATTTGTAACTAATATCCAGAGAAAAAACTGTAAGATATTATGATTTGAATAATAGTGGGCCATGGCATTTCTTTGCAATCAAAAGGCAACAGATATACATTATCTTTGCACTGATTACATACATTATCTTTGCACCGATTATGTACATTATCTTGCACTGATTACATACATTTTCTTTGCACCGATTACATACATTATCTTTGCACTGATTACATACATTATCTTTGCTCTGATTACATGGCACTTCAATTATAAAAGAGTTGCAGACCTGTGTACACCTCTTCCAAAAGCACCACATACATGTAGACTGTCCCTGAGCACCGCAGGCCCAGCATTTGCTAGGCTTGCTAAGTTTACGCTTTCTGTTTCAGCATAAATCTTCCCACCATCGCTAAGCTTGCTAAGCGTGCCGCACAGTGCTGTCAAAACCCTGACCAGTCAGTCTGGTTCCAGAAGCCAAATGCTCTTGAGCTCACCTGCTTCAGTCGTCACTATTTTGCTTTGCGAGTTAGTAGGCTCTGTGAGGGACAAGCAAGTGTATCAAGCAACTCAGGGCAAGCACCATGTTAGCACAGACCAAGCAATCAAGATGCTGACAGCAGCCTGGCCTCAGGTACACGCTTATCAACTTTGCAGTGAGAGGACGCCTCACCCAGGATTGTTCTCTCAGCTTTATCACTGAAACTTGAGAGCTTTCCATCAATATATGATTTACATATGATCATGATTTGCTGCAAGAACATAACAATTTAAACATCTGCACCACAGGTGTTGAGACTTTGTTAGTCATGAACACAAGTGGCAAATTCTTCCTACCCATACTAAAACCCAACACCCAAAGACAACAATACTTCCACATAAACTGTGAATGTACTAACATTTAATAAGCACATTCTGGGTAGATGTGGATTATGCATATATTTTCTGTTACACAGTATACAAAATATTAATAGTATACAAAATATCAAGAGTAAATGTGTACTATAACTTTAATAGGAAAAAATGAAGTATATGCCAGCAGTTAATACAATCACCGAGATGAAAAACAGAAAATATCTGGCGAGGACCCATTTGCAGCAAACATAAAAAAGTCTGTAAAAACAGAAGTCCTCTCATGCACATAAACAAATTTGAAATGGATTTATAAGAAAGAATAATATATACAGTAAGAAAGTGTACTAAAAACTTTGATTCTGAAAACACAATATATAATAAGTGCATGCAAGAACAAAACAAAGTCAAGAACAAAAATGTAGCAACTTCTTGTCGTCATTTCAGGTGACTTTCAGTTTATAATAAAACTTCAAAATGTTTAAAAAAAAAAAAAGAAAAATCATAATCATCATGATGTATCAATATAACAGATGGAATCAAAGAAAGCGAAAAAACACGCTAATATGCAAAATGACAAAAAGGTAAAAGAAAAAAAAAAAAGCTACCCACCCAGTTTGGAATGGTATAGCAGAATTACAGTATTATTACCTTATACATGTAAAGTAATATTTCAAAGTATAGACTTACATACTACAAAAATAGAGCACTAGGACAAACATGTTTCTGGCTCTGCTACAAGCAAATACATTTTATGTTAGAGGAAATATTCAGCTGCAGAAGCCGCTGGCCAACATTTCTTTCTGTATGCATCAGCTCATGCTTTGATATATCTGATATCAGCTGCAAAATACATCTTTCAATAAGGATATACACAAACTTATGTACTTATCCAAAACGAGTGATCGAATCAAACTTACATTCTGTAATTTCTAAAGGAGTTGTTTTAACCAAATCTAAACATTTTATTCATATCCACCATCTCATAGTTCCTGGGCTCACAAAATGATATGTCATCTTCACAAAACAACCATGAAAATGTGCAAATCAAGTTTAAAAACAAACAAAAAGAAAAAAAAAATCAAAGTTAATGGAAGCCTCCAAATCTTTACAATAATATCATCCGTTATGAATGCATTCTCTTCTTAATCATCTCATCAAGTAAAATCTGCCTGAGTTTAACATTGTAACACAGTTACACTTCTGACATGTACCTCAAATTTCAGCCAACTTCTTGAACACTCTTAGTTTATTCTGCATTCCAACTAAGTTATGTGATTTTCTAACCACTAATCTACACTACTGCATTAATTCCAGTAAGCTGATTATACAGTTTTTATTCCTCATGATGGCAGCTGCAGCTGCAAATGCAGACCTGTTTACCCTAACATTGCTTTTGGTGTACTTTTCAATGAAAATGAGCGTATTTTTGCAAAAAGTGTGTACAAAAATTCCAAATTATTGTAAAAGCAGGAGGGAAAGGGCCTTCAATTTGTTTTCACCTGCCAACATGCTGCGGACGCTTCTTACCAGTAGTGACTACCTGATCTTGAACTGACTACAGTACAAGTTCTTTCTGATACAAATTACTCTCAAACCTGATCATCAGCATACTTTGGCACACACTCATGCTCTCTCGCGCTGGTTTTTCAACGTTTCAGGGCATGGTGTTGAAGAAACGGACACTACAAAACATGATTTCGCGAGCAGAAGTTAGCAAGAGTTGTCCCCTTTTGGTCAAAGCCTCCACTGCAGTTATTGTCCACAAGTTCAATTACCGGTCAACACCTTTGTCTCCAGGCTTTTTTCTGACATTTTCTTTTTTGATTTGTCGTATTTTCACCAAATATATGGTACAAAATACGGCGAAATCGTATGGATAAACAGAGCTGCATGTTACCCATACTAACACTTCATATACATATGTTACCTTATCTGTTGTACCATTACTGGCGCCGATTTCATGGTCGGAATCAATGGAGGTGGCAGCGTTAGTGCATTCTGTTGTTAAAGTGCTGGTTTTTGCATTCATTTCTGCCATGTAAAACCTGCATGCTATTTTTTTTTTGTTTGTTTGAGGCCTCTGACTATTGTGGCAACCAAAATCGTCATTCCACCTGATGTGCACAACCCAAATTAATAAAATCATCACCTAATCTCTTGACATCAATTAAAAAAGTAGAGTTTCAAAATGGAGCGACTGATGGCGGAGAACGAAGCAAAATTTAGAAAGAGTGGGGGTAAGTTGCTGCTAAGGACATTGACAAACAAAGCACAGGACAAGACACGATGCATTTCAACCTCTTGGGTCTTCCGCAAGCAAAAAAAAAAAGATCACATTTAACAGTTTTAGGACAGTACAAACAAAGAATGAAGAGAGACTTATCTGATGTCCATGTGGTGTACTGTGAAGAATGCGAGAGGGTGGGACAATATTGAGATGAGTGAGGTGGGTGGGTGGATAGGGGAGGGTGATGAGGGGTAGGGGTTTCATATAGAAAAATGTCCTGAGTTGGGTTGGTCACTGATGTTTTTGACTGACTGATTGTTCGTTTGTCTGTTTACCTTACTTAAGTATTTTTCTTTCTTACATTAACGGTGCTGTATTCATTCTAATAGTGCTGTTTATGTATAACATACAGTGAATACTATGTTATTTGTTGCTCTTTTATTTCCTTTCTCATACTGTTTGTGACTTGTATTGTGTATGGTGTAATGATTTCTGTACATGTCATGGTAACTGTAAAACGTTTTGTGTCAAAGAAAAGAACCTTCTCAGCAAGGAGAAAAAAAAAAATGTTACCTTTGTCAGCCTGGCAGAAAATAAACATGTAAAAATATCTAGAACATGAATGCCAAAGCAACAAAGTCAATCACACAGTTGCTGAATGTCTTAAGAACAGAAACAAAAATGATTACACAGTTGCTGGATAAATGTGTTCAGAACAGAAACAAAACTATCTCCTACTAACACACATTACAGTACATTTTGATGAAATGGAGAAAAAAAGTACAAAATGACCAAAGTCAATAATCTGAAAACACATTCAACATGATCATCAGCATCAAAATTCAAAATGCACAAACTAGAGTTCAGACTAAATGCAACCTAACTATGTTAACATTGGAAAGTCTGAACAACAGACTTGTGATACACATTTCATTAAAGCAATGAAACTACATTCTCAAGGCCATATAATGACATTTTCCAGCCATTAGAAATCCATAGTCCGCATTAACATGAACTCAAGATCTTCAAATGCAACGTCAGGTCAGTTCTCCACCATAACCCCCACCACCACCCCCAGCAAACTAACTGCAACATGGACCACCAAAACTTCAAATGATGTCAATGCCATTCTGAAAACATGATAGGAGCAACATATGACCAATGACAAGAGGGCCAGGTGTTCAGGCCTCTCAAAAGATGCCCTCATCATCATTACAAAACAGCACAGATCACTGTATTTCTGATCTGCCTATTCTATCCATCCATCCTTTTCCTCTCAAAATTCTGCTCATCACAACTAATATCATTCGCTGAGATTTAATTGATGCCTTTCACACGGAGTGAACCTCTCAATAATCAGCAGAAATCCTGACAAGCTAGGTCTAGCAGTGAGGACTTTAGGAGCATCTTTCAGGAGTCGCGGTAGTCACTTTTATGACGGAACATGCCTGATGCCCCCACGTTAAACATGGGCAATGCAGTCACTATGACATCCATCCCATGACATTACGCCTGATTGGCAGAAACACCAGTGGTAAGCATTCTGGAACATTCTGATCCAGGGTGAAAACTGAAGCTGCTTCCTCATGTCTGTGGGCATCCAGGGGCACTGCCAGGGCAGCACACATCGCTCTGGGTGGGGCATGATGGCCAGGTGACGACCATCCTCGGAGCACAGCCCGGCCAGTCCTTCGGGAGACCCGTTGGGGTTCAGAGGGTAGGTTGTGTTGGTGGGTTTTCCGTCATCATCCACATAGTGCAGGGTGGCCAGTTGCTTCTCTTGGACAAGGGTCTGCAGAGCCTGATTCTTGAAGACAAATTTTCCTGAAAAGACAAAGCTTTATTGTGTATGGTTGCTTTCGTGTGTGTGTGTGTGTGTGTGTGTGTGTGTGTGTGTGTGTGTGTGTGTGTGTGTGTGTGTGTGTGTGTGTGTGTGTGTGTGCGCACGCGCGTGTGCGTGCATACACTAGAACATACTGAATACATGGTACTGAAGATGAAATCTGTATAACTATGACAAATAAACCAGCTGCTGTGGCAAAGTGGTGGTTAGTGCTGTGGACTCCTGACTGGGAAATTGTAGTTTCGATTCCATCAGAGACATTTATTTGTGGGATTTTTCACCCATGACCAACTCCTGTCCAGAGCTAAGTTTACTTTGGGCTCAATTTGGAAGACACTGACCACACAACTGAATTTCATCCACTTACTGGATGCATCTTAGAATATTGCTCAAATTTCTTGACCAACACTGCAGGTGTCTGTATCTCCCAGGACTGTTGTCATCGGGATATGTTATGAAGGTATGCATAGAATGCAGCCCTGTCTTACAGTCTCAGACCTGAATGGAAACCCAAGCATCATCATGATCATCTTCACGAATCAGCATTAAAAAAAAAAAGTCTCAAATTATGTGGCCCTTCATGCCCTGCTCTCATGGTGACCTCAGTTTTGATTTCCTCTCCACGTCTATGCCCTTGGTTTGATTCTGTTGGGGTCACAGGTATCAGCAAATGCATGGGGACAGTCGTTAGATAGACATGGGGGGTTACCTTCAAACGGATAACTCACTTACGCTGGCTCTGTGACTAAACAATCACTGTTGTCAGTATAGGACTTAGTAGATGCTATCCTGCATATATTGGATCAGAACAAGCACTCCTGTACACCAACAGCACAGTGTCTCCTCTGGCACGCTGCCTGATGATGACTTTAAATAGACTGCTCCCAGTTGGTTGCTGGTGTCAGGGCTGTGGCAACAGAACAGGCCAGGCTATGGCTGTGGATGGGTGGGTGTGTGTGGAATGAGCAGCACGGGGGTGCAGTACACAAAAGTGGCACAGAAGATGAGATTGAAAAAAAAAAAAAAAAAAGAGAGAGAGAGAGAGAGAGAGGTGTAACTTCACTCTAGAAGACTGCCTGCACTGTAAAAGATTGCCATGTTATTGGCAATAAACATAATCCCCTGAAATCTCACAATGGTTAATGATTACAGAGCTACATAAAGAAATAAAAACTTTATTTTGCAAATCACTCGAAAATATAATCGTCCAAAGCTTTATGTAGAAAATGAGCACTGTTCAGTTATAGAATAAATCTATACGTCATGTAGTCAGTATGTAAAGCTTTTTATACAAATGCAATAACATAGTGAAATGCTTTCAAAGTAACAAATCACACTGAGCAATAACAAAAAAATATTCATGAATAACAAAATACCCTTCAAACATCACAGGCAGAGAGGTGGGTGGGTGGGGGGGGGGTACAGAAAGGGGAAAAAGTGTAAAAAGGTATGGGTGGTTGCAGGTCTGCTTTATACAAAGTCTGGGCTGTAAACTTCCACAACTCACCTTCCCCATGAGAGACCCACATGCCGAACACCGTTCCCTCCATGCCCTGCAGCATGATAGAGGGACTGGCTCCCACACGCACCGTTGCAAAGCGTGACTCGTAGCGCTGGGAATTGTTGTGGTCCAGGAACACTCCTTGTTCTGTTGTTTTCCCATCACCTGGAAAAAAACAAACCAAGAAAACAGTTGCAACTTTCACATCATCATAATACATGCACAATCCTGTACCTACACTACACTGAGATCATGGAAGTATATGGACAATCTTCAGCCTGCATTTACACTGAGATTATGGTTTTACATACACAATCCTCTACCTATATAACATTACACTGACATCACAGTAGTACATTCAGTCTTCTTCCTACATTACACGCAGATGTTGGTAGGATATACAAAATCCTCCCTCCACATTACACTGAGATCACAGTATAACAAACACAATCTTATGCCTGCATCAAACAAAGATTATGGTAGCACATGCATAATTAATCAACTTCAGATCATTGCAGTGCACTCAGAGTTCATTCTGTTTACATTTTACACTCTAGGCTACAACTTATCGGCAATATAAAGAAACCTTTATTTGAGCACTTTACCATTGTCTATAATCACATTGCAAAATAAAATTGCTAATTCCTGTGTTCATAAGGAAACATTTCTCTTTCACAAGTGACTGCATTACAAACAGAAAAACATTACATGGTAATTCAGGACTTTTGTGTTAATTAGCATTTCTGGAAGCTGAATGTCTATGCTTCTTCAAGCCAAGAACTTCTTTTCTGAACAAATGATAAAATTTTTCTTTTGGTCAGTTCTTTAACAGCTGCTCCACACTTCAAATCAAAATGAAATCACCTTGGGAGACTCCTCCTTTTTCTACCTCTCTCTCACATTCACTCTTTCTCTGTCTCACTAGTCTGAACTGTTCAAGAATCAAAGCAAGTGACCTGAATTTGCTGGAACCACCCAGCCAAGGAGAGCCATGAGTTGACAGCCATTACATACACCCAGGCTGAAGGTATCTGACCGTGATCTGAAATGCTTCAACTCATCTCCCACCGTTTTGTTGAACTGGGCGGTAGCTGCCCAACCTGAAAAAAAGAAAAAGAAAAAAAAAAAGAGAGAAAAAAAATTACACATATATTAGGGAACAACAAGCTTAACATTCTTAACAGCCTAAAAAGAACCTACAAAAAAAAATGGGCAATGTCTACATTTTTGTTCACATAAGATAATCTACGGATGGAATGAAGTTTGACAAATATTTAGAAAGCTTTTCCCATACACAACTTCTTTTCTTCCAATGAATATTCCTCCTCTGGATATTGCCACTGAAGTGCACTGGTGATGTAATCAGTGACATGATCACTAAATTTTATTCCCCTGAGCATAGTGGAGATTCATGCCAATAAGACATAATTCTTTTTGTCTTTTTCATCAACTGTTCCCTGCAAATGACAGGCAAGTAAACCAGGGAAAAACATCCTAAGAAAATAAACTCATAAGCTGAAAGGAAGCTTTGCTGTCACAATGACAGATGTATACAGATGACATGTAACTGATCTAAACATGTACTTAAGTGCCATTTCATGTATGGTGTATTAAAAAATGCAGGTATTTGAACAGGCACCACATGTCTCATATTTACCAATTCCTGGAGACAAAAATTACATCTGCAGACTTAAACACACACACACACTGACAAGTGAAAACAATTGAATTTAGACATTTAACCTACAACTTATTCATTCAATGTATGAAAATTTCATGCCGCAGGAAGAGTTTGCACGAGTATCAAATTTTGAACAGGTTCATGTAGCCTGGCGTAAAACAATGCGCAACTGAAAATGACAGCATACCACCAAGATTTGTTTTTATATTAATGCACATTTGTTCGCAAAACAACATTACAAGCATGTCCACAAGTTTGCATATGCGCATGCATACATCAGTGCTTATAGTTTATGCATGTATGTATATGTGCTGGCACATCAGGGCCTCCAAAACGGGATGAATCCACCACCACTCACCTTTAGCGGAACCACAAACATCAGCATAGCTAAATCCCCCCCGACGAAAGCAACGCCTCGGAATCTTTCCAGAGTCACAGTGCCATCCATTAAGTCCTGCATGTTGATGTCCCAAGGTTCAAACCCGGCAAAGGAAAAGGCAGCTGCCATTTCTCTGTCTCCATTGCTGCCCTCTTCTCGAATGACGGCAACACGTGGAGCCACATCTGATATAGCACAGGAAATCTTAGTTCAAGGCAAAATAATTGATTTAAAAAACAAAAAAAAACTGATTTATCTTGCTGTGAGATGTGTTTCTCTCTTTTTTCTTTTTAGCACTGTATTCACACCCTTTGTACACATAAAAAGATATGTATCTATGTAGGCCCTTTAGATTTTTTCCCTTTTAGTTTTTTTTCTCCTTCCAATGTTTTCTTTTAAATGGTAGAAACTATCTGAAAAACATCATGGATCAATCTCTTTTTGTGTGGGAATAATATGACATGTTCTGATGGTGCTTATTTGTGAATGAGTGAAACAAAAAAAAAGTTTGTACAGACAGTAGTTCTTGCAAGTTAAGTTCCTATTAAAAGAATAATGTGCCTGGATGACCTATACTCTTTCTTACTCCTATAATTATGTTCCTTGTCACAATTATGATGTCTTTGTTATTTTAACATACAAAACAATACCCAGGAAGGCATTTGGGAGAGCAGATCCTCAAAAACTATTTTCCACTGGGTAAATAATATTAAGTCTTGACACACATACACACACAACAGACACACACATACACAAAGAATATGCATGTACATTAATGAAACTACTGCAACTAGAAAGTTGTCCCTGGTAAAATTCTATAGGGAATTTTTTTTTTAAGATAAACACACACACACACTCACTCACACACACACACACACACACACACACACACACACACACACACAAGAAAACCAACTAAAAATACGGGTGGTGATGTATTAAAGCAATGTAATCACCCAAGCATGAGCAGCCCAAATTCTATACAAAAAGATCGGCAGTGACTTTGAAATTATCTATATACAAATCTATTCTATAGGGAGATCTGTTAGAAGAATCTCTGACAGTTAAATAAAAGCATACACACATGAAAAAAAGAAAAAAAAAAGGGTCATGCTGTATTAGGGTGATGCCCTCTCCTCAACAAGAACAGGGCAAAACTTCACACACACAAAAAATCTGCAGTGACTATATAACTCACAACTCCCACTGCAGCCCACTATCAGCATACGTACCTCAGCGCCCACAAATGGTGAAATGGAACAATGTTCACACATTCAAAACAGTAATAGTATGAAAAGTGGCACTCATAGCACAATGACCATGACAGGCATATCTCCTCAGCCAGGAATGGAGGTGATCTGAAGTTGGGATTGCCTCACATGCTGAAGTGCAAGTTCTGCGGAGACGATTCATCCAGTTTAGCGAACTGAGGATGAAAGGCAAGTCAAAATATTTCAGTGACCTTCTTAGTTAGCAAAGATGTTCCTTCATGCCGAGTAGGATCAAGACATCAGTTTCAACTGGTAAGAATGAACAAACACATCAGAAACAAAAAGGAAGCTAACTCACTGTCCACCCTGGCAAAGACAGGTACATTAAGATCAAACGGCAGCCTGTAGGGAGGAGATCGTCGATTCTTTAACCCCTCTTGCTCAGCCTGGACACAGTGGGGGTTGGCTTGGCGTCGTTCCAGCACAAAAACTGGTTTTCTTCCCACATGTCACGCAGCTCATGCATCGGTGCCTCCAGCACAGTGGCGTTGTTTACCGATATTTTCACCTACGAGAGCAAAAATCACTTTAGAATCTGATGTAAACTTTTTCTTTCATTCTAACCTTCAATTCTGATCAAGTCACATCCGTTCATAGCCTACTGAATTGTTCAATTAAATGCAAAATGCAGGGGTTAAGTATTAATTGTAAATTTTAACAAGGCCTTTGAGTATGTGGGGTGGGGGGGGGAGATGTTTGAGCATGTTTCATCTATGATGTGTGTATAAAATATCCTGCGAGCAAACATAGTCTGCAGAGAAGAGTTTCAGTTCTGTCTGTCCATCTGTTAGCAATATCACCTCCAAACACACCACTGGACAATGTTCTTCAGATTTCACAGGATTGTTATGTAAAGCCTATATTTACAAGAAGCTTAAATTATGATTTTTCTGGATGCAATTACACAAAATGCTGAAGAATTGAAAAAAAAGAAGTGCAAACGTGTTAAAAACTGTGCCACACAGAAGGTAGAATTTCCATTTCTAGAGGGCAAGACCTTTTCTTTTCTTTTTTCTTTTTGTTCTTCAGCTACAACTGCAAGCTTCAGCCGTGCTGAGATTTTTGCATATTAGACCATTTCTAATTCCATCCTCTTGGAGAATGATGTTAAAAACATGACACCAGCGTGCATGTTTTTTTTTTCTTTGTTGTTCTTTTGAAGGCTGGAGGCTGTCACTCATCCCATCGACGCACAATGGCCAATGATTCTACAAAGGGTGCAATCAAATCTAACAAGCACCTGCAAGCAAGTCTGAAAGACCTTGTGCCTGTGCACCCATCTATTTATCTGTATCACAGTGTGCGAGTGTGTGTCACTGCATGTGTGTATCTATGCATATGTTTGAGTATGTGCCTATCCAAAAGCAATGGAGTATGTGAGTGCATACATGCACAGGTGCACTATCGATACTCAGCAGCATATGCACAGCATCTTCAATCACATCTTCCAGGCATAAGAAACCGTTCAAATCTTGAATACACAATGAAAACACACTGTATCATTACTACACTGTAGCATACTACCTGCGATACCGAGGCAGCATCTGGAGCCAGAGAGGATCCAATGTGATAGCAGTCCACCCCTGCGCTTCTGAAATCCTCAAGCACTGCGTGTATGTCCTGTTTTTTTGTTTCCAGAACCAAGCCCACTTCTTCAGCAAACAGAATCTCAATGGGGCCTGTTGACACAAATAAAATGGAACAGCAATTCAAAGCATTTGGTTTTTTCCCTTGGATCCCTGAAAATTCATGCTTATGCACAAGCGTTACCCCCACTCCACCCATACACACACACACACACATGCAGATCAAACATCCCAACAGCTGAAGACATCCCAGTATAAACAAATTTCATAATATCCATAGATCACACACACACACACACACACACACACACACACACACACACACACACACACACACACCACTTACACACACACACACTTTTGCAACATTATTTCCTGAACTGAAAGACAAACCTGTACAATAGCTGCCATCTCCAGAGTCCCCTTTGCTGGTTGTAACACTGACATTGATTCCACAGTTCCCCAGCAAACGCCATCTCCAGCAAGCAAGTGACCAGCCCTCCATCACTGATGTCATGGCGGCCATCAGTTTTTGCTCTGTACGTACAAAACATTACATTCAGGATCCTGTTTTCTTCTAATCATGGTCCATATCATTTTTTTTTTAAAGTCTCTTCTAACATGTACTCACTACTCTCAGCAGAACATTTTGCATGACATAATTTGTAGAATCAAGCTTATTCCTGGAAAGTGAAGAGGTAACTTATTTTCTTGAAGCACTCTTCTTCTTTTCTTGGATACAATTCTGGAAGATCATCCCTGAATATTTTTGCTTTTAAAATGTCTAAAAATCTATGCAATCTGGTGCATTCTAAATGTCAGTTTTAGCTATACCTCTTCAATCACTATCATCACTATCTTTTCAATATTCAACTTTTATATTAACTGAAAATTCAAAGATGGGAGTGAAGAAAATTCTTCTGACACAGTTCTCCAAACAGCAAAGAATTTTATGCCCTGCACACACACACACACACACACACACACACACACACACACACACACACACACACACACACACACACACACACACAGAACAGAAATACACAAACACACACACAGAGCAAAACATCACTATTCAAGCACAAACAACTATGAACCTGTGCACTCACCTGCCAGAAGTTTTTGCACCACATTAAAGGCACGTACAAGTTGCTCAGGACGATCCAAATCAGGTACTTTGTTCCCAACTTGCTTGTAACACTGTGCCAGAGCACTGCCCCCAAGTCGAAACTGACCCCCTCCAAGTGATACCCATAGCAGATGACCTTCCCCTTCGTCACACTTCAGGTCAGGGGTCACAGTGGCGGTAATATCAGGACAGGTAGCATATGTAGACACTACCAAAGTTCCTGTATGGAAAAACAGGAGGAAAAAAATCAGTATCTGTCCACAGGACCGGCATCATAAAACAGTGGTGTTTGAATCAAATAACCTGTTCCTTCCTGCCTCTCTCTCTCTTTTTCGCTCTCTTTCTCTTTTCATGTATATACTAACTGGTTTTCTTTCGAATAAAATTCATCACCTCTATCCATTGTTTGAACACACCCTGTGATATAGAGTTTCTGTAGCTATCATGGTGCTGGTGGTCACTTTTGGAGATACATACTCCAACACTAATGACAAATCTGAATGATGTCTTCAGGCGACTACTAATAATAACTGGTTTCCAAGAAAAATTTACGACACTGGTTTCCAATCAAAGCAGCACATCTGGAAACAGCAGAAGACCAAACAAACTCTGAAATCCTAAATGAGAATCTTCAAAATGGCTGACTAGCAGAACACATGTCAGTGTTCTCTTTTCTCCATGGGGGCAAACCACTGTGTTGCCAGCATACAAAGAATGAATTTTTTATACCAAACTCAAACCTTAAGCAGAACACTGTCACTGGTTGGATAACCTTTACTATTGTCAGAGCTTTTGATGAACCTCATCCAGGAGCTGAAACTCTGGTAAAGCTTGGCAAAAGAAATGGCTCTCTCCAAGAAGAATGGAATCACATTAAGACCTGAATGAATGGTTTAATATCACCTTTATTGATATTACCTTTATTTCTTTAAACATAAATTCTTCTCTCCCTCCTCCCACTTGTTTTTGTAAACATGCTGTGTAACTGATAATCGTGAAAGAATTCTTGACTTACGCTTCTTTTCCTCTACTACTGCGGTCTTTAAACAATTTATTACAGCTGACAAGTGTAATCCACAGTAAGCCACTGTAGCATCCACGTGACAGAAAGGGGCAGACAGATCAGACTAACACATATTACTGTCTGTCTCGCCCTCTTTCAAACAGGATACGTTTACGCAGAGGAAGCCATCATACAGTTAGGAGACTCAACATGAAGTTCAAATCATGACACACTGATCTGCTCTCAACAGCAGCAATCAAAGAGTTACCAGAGCTCCCTCAGTCACTATGAAAACTTCCTCATTTCAATTTCAGAACCACTAAACCAAAACCCATCTCACCTGGCGCTTTGACCACCTCCTTCTCTGTGCGGGCAGCCATGCTGAGCGAGTCCTTCCCACCATCCACGGCCACCCCAAGCTGCTTCATCACCTCACACATGGCCACACAGGCGTCCACCAGAGCCGCTCCTTCTCCGGGCAGTTTGGCCGCCCACATCCAGTTCCCACTGCACTTCACATCCTACACAGAACACACAATGTCAGAACAAAGCAGGATCAGTCTATGGATAAGATCAACAGGGATCGCAGTTCTGAGTTCACACTATCCTGTTTTTAAGTTTAAAAAACATCTACATGAAAAAGTAAACAGCAACAGCAATATATTTTCAATGAAACTGCTGAAGAAACAGATCTTTCTGTTTTGAACTATACCTGGGAGCAAATCTCCATCACATCTTTTCCAAAGTGTCTCACAAACATGCTAGTTATTCTTAAACAATTGTACATGTTTGCCGATCTAATGAATGTAAACCTGGATCTGAGGAAGTATGCCAGATTTTAAAATCCAATATATCTCTGTGGAAATGATAAAAAAAAAAAAGATCACTGGTTCTATCCTAGGTAAGTGGAGTGGCAAGATGTTTGGGGTCAGCGGAGAAGGAAGCATCACAATCACAACATGATGCTCATTTTGTTCCAGTACCTTTTTCGCTGTCACACATTCATCAAACGGAAAACAGGTGAAAAATCTTGTTCCACAGGTAAAGATTCTTCATGTTAAAAAAAAAAAGAAAGTCTGAATCCAGGACAGCATGTCTAATAATACATTTCATCAAAGAGAAAGAGCGGGAAAGAAAACATTGTTCCAACCAGATCTCTGCCACAAGCAATCTTAAAAACTTTTTCAAAGTGGGTAAAAATCTGGCAAAAACCAAAAAGAGAAGACAACAATTTTTCACACACTAACGAAAATGCACTTAGCTTTGATCGCTTCTGTGTTCAGCGCAAGAAAGAAGGCGTTTGAATGAAAACGAGGCTGTTGGAAGGGAAATAATGTGCGAGTCAAAGTCGTAATGATGATAATATTACTGATAGGAATACTAATAATGGTCAAAATATTATATATATAAAAAAAAGAGACAAGATTACTACCAGTCTTGGTGTCAATAAGTAGGTATGGGAGAAAAGGAGAGTGGGTTAGAGGATTCTTAAACAGCAGGGTTGCCGTGGCAACAATCCCGGAGGCTAAGGCGATGGTGTGAAGTGTGTGTGCGTGTGTGTGTGTGTGTGTGTGTGTGTGTGTGTGTGTGTGTGTGTGTGTGTGTGTGTGTGTGTGTGTGTGTGTGTGTGGATATGTGTGTGTGTGGTATATCAACATTTCCACAACATATGCATAGGAAAGAGGGAAGATGGAACAGGAGTACATGTTGAAGAAATAGTGAATGAAAATAAAAATAAAAGAAAACCAAATGAAGTGAGGGAAATGGAGTGGACAAGTATCTGAATAAACAATAGACTGATGTGAGAAATAGAGGGGTGTGGTGAGAAGGGAAAGGAAGATAGCTATAAGTTATGTATAAGGTAAATAGTGGGATATATGGTGACTGAAGTGATGGGTTGGTACATGTAACTTTAAGGTGTTGATGGTAAGAGGGGTGGAGGGAAGAAGGGGATGGGTTTATATACTGACTGGGGGGGGGGGGGGGGGGGGGGGGGGGGGCAACATATTCACACCTATACACTCTCTCTCTCTCTCTCTCTCCCTCTCTCTCTTTCCCCCTCCCCCCTCTCTCTCTCTCTCTCTCTCTAAAAAAATTAGTTATTGTTTCTAAGTATTATCATTATTTAATTCTACAATTATGGCCGGCAATGGGATTAGTGATAATAGGACATAATGCTTAGAAGCATAAAGGTGAAAATGACTGACGGTAATAACAATGACATCAGTGTTGTTGTAAATTAAATGTAGTGATGTAATGATGTTGATGAAGAGAACAGTAAAGGTAATGATATGATGATAGTGATAAAGTAATAAAGGTTTTAAGTAATATACCCTCTTACCATCAACACCTTAAAAGCGGTGGTAAGTGCAGTAACACTAGCGGAAATAAAGGCGCCAGGAAAGGAGAGGGAACGACCAGCGATAAAGGAGCTAGCATTCTATTTATTATGTGTGTGTGTGTGTGTGTGTGTGTGTGTGTGTGTGTGTGTGTGTGTGTGTGTGTGTGTGTGTGTGTGTGTGTGTGTGTGTGTGTGTTCCATTAGTAATGTCAGCCTTGTTCATTGGTTACCCCCGCCTCCACCCCCAGCAACCGCCATACCTACCAACACCCCTACACACATCATTACTAGGGCAGAGGGAGGGGGAGTGGGGAGTAAGTCGATTGACGTAGCAAATGGTGAGACTCGGAGAGTGTAGGAAAAGGGAAAAGATGATAGCTGCAACCTATGTCTGAGGTAAACAGTGGGAGTAGGGTAGTATGGGTGTGTGTAGGTGGAGGATATTTTACTGGAGCTGCAGAGGTAGAATGGTACATACTACTTTTGGACGTTGATGCCATGAGGATGGACAGTGCCCAGTTTGGCAATGAGATAAGATTCCTGCATAAGGCGTTCCAAGTTGTCACTCTTCGATTGCCAAAGTGCCAAGACTTTGACATGGTTGATGTTGTGTTGGGCATGGTGAAGTGTAGGGCGACTGACTGGTTTGGGCCGGTGGTGGCGGATGTCGGCCAGGTGTTCAGAGATGCGCGTCTCAAGTGTGCGAGATGTCTCACCTACGTAGATCTTACCACACAGCTGGCAGTGGATGGCATACACAATGTTGTGGCTCTGGCAGGAGAAGGTGCGTTTAATAGTGAAAGAGCCCGTGGGGCCATGTAAGATGGTGTCTGGTTTGGTGAGAGAGCAGATTTTGCAGTTGGGTTTTGAGCAGGGGGAAAGTACCTGGTGGCTTAGGTGTGGAAGTAGCGAAGAAGATTTCACTATACAAGCAACCAAAATGTCTGATTTTTTTTCACCAACCGTGGCTACCCTAGTGCCGTCATCAATGATACTCTCAGTCGCACTGCAGCTAAATCCAGAACATCTACTCTGGAAACTAACCTCCCAAAGAGACAGACAGACCCACTGCCTGCCTTCTCTTCCATCCTCACAATCTGCCCATCTGCAGGATCCTGAAGTCTAACTGGCACATAGTAGAAATCATCAAAAACTGCCTTTGAGACCAAACCAATGATCACTTTCAAACGTGACAAAAACCTCAACGACCTACTGGTGCGCTCTAAGCTGAACAAAATATCCACACCTAAGCCACCAGGTACTTTCCCCTGCTCAAAACCCAACTGCAAAATCTGCTCTCTCACCAAACCAGACACCATCTTACATGGCCCCACGGGCTCTTTCACTATTAAACGCACCTTCTCCTGCCAGAGCCACAACATTGTGTATGCCATCCACTGCCAGCTGTGTGGTAAGATCTACGTAGGTGAGACATCTCGCACACTTGAGACGCGCATCTCTGAACACCTGGCCGACATCCGCCACCACCGGCCCAAACCAGTCGCCCTACACTTCAACCATGCCCAACACAACATCAACCATGTCAAAGTCTTGGCACTTTGGCAATCGAAGAGTGACAACTTGGAACACCTTATGCAGGAATCTTATCTCATTGCCAAACTGGGCACTGTCCATCCTCATGGCATCAACGTCCAAAAGTAGTATGTACCATTCTACCTCTGCAGCTCCAGTCTAAAATATCCTCCACCTACACACACCCATACTACCCTACCTCCCACTGTTTACCTCAGACATAGGTTGCAGCTATCATCTTTTCCCTTTTCCTACACTCTCCGAGTCTCACCCATTTGCTACGTCAATCGACTTACTCCCCACTCCCCCTCCCTCTGCCCTAGTAATGATGTGTGTAGGGGTGTTGGTAGGTATGGCGGTTGCTGGGGGGAGGCGGGGGTAAACCAATGAACAAGGCTGACATTACTAATGGAACACACACACACACACACACACACACACACACACACACACACACACACACACACACACACATACACACACACACACACATAATAAATAGAATGCTAGCTCCTTTATCGCTGGTCGTTCCCTCTCCTTTCCTGGCGCCTTTATTTCCGCTAGTGTTACTGCACTTACCACCGCTTTAAGGTGTTGATGGTAAGAGGGTATATTACTTAAAACCTTTATTACTTTATCACTATCATCATATCATTACCTTTACTGTTCTCTTCATCAACATCATTACATCACTACATTTAATTTACAAACACTGATGTCATTGTTATTACCGTCAGTCATTTTCACCTTTATGCTTCTAAGCATTATGTCCTATTATCACTAATCCCATTGCCGGCCATAATTGTAGAATTAAAATAATGATAATACTTAGAAACAATAACTTAATTTTTAGAGAGAGAGATAGAGAGAGAGGGGGGGGGAGGGGGAGAGAGAGAGAGGGGAGAGAGAGAGAGAGAGAGTGTATAGGTGTGAATATGTTGCCCCCCCCCCCCCCCCCCCCAGTCAGTATATAAACCCATCCCCTTCTTCCCTCCACCCTCTTACCATCAACACCTTAAAGTTACATGTTACATACCAACCCATCACTTCAGTCTCTCAGCCCACAATATCTTCCCACTACACACACACATACTACCATATATCCCACTATTTACCTTATACATAACTTATAGCTATCTTCCTTTCCCTTTCTCACCACACCCCTCTCTATTTCTCACATCAGTCTATTGTTTATTCAGATACTTGTCCACTCCATTTCCCTCACTTCATTTGGTTTTCTTTTATTTTTATTTTCATTCACTATTCTTCAACATGTACTCCTGTTCCATCTTCCCTCTTTCCTATGCATATGTTGTGGAAATGTTGATAACCACACACACACATATCCACACACACACACACACACACACACACACACACACTAACAACCACACACACACACACGCACACACACTTCACCATCGCCTTAGCCTCCGGGATTGTTGCCACGGCAACCCTGCTGTTTAAGAATCCTCTAACCCACTCTCCTTTCTCCCATACCTACTTATTGACACCAAGACTGGTAGTAATCTTGTCTCTTTTTTTTTATATATAATATTTTGACCATTATTAGTATTCCTATCAGTAATATTATCATCATTACGACTTTGACTCGCACATTATTTCCCTTCCAACAGCCTCGTTTTCATTCAACGCCTTCTTTCTTGCGCTGAACACAGAAGCGATCAAAGCTAAGTGCATTTTCGTTATTTGTTTCATGTTTGTTGCACCTGAAGAAGACCTAAGAGGTTGAAACGCGTTGTGGTTTGTCTTGTGACTCATTTGTCCACGTTTCTCTGGGCGGTTCGCTGACATTTATTTAAGATTTGTCTAAAATTAAGTAAAAAAAATTGGTAAATGCCCATCAAACACATTTTGGGATATTCATTTCATTTTCTGTCATGCTCTTCCAAAAAAGTTGTAAAGGAAGACAAACAATAAACAGAACAATGATTACCCAAATGTCTAAGGACCGGACATACACCAACAAGGTATTGCCAATCCAGAAGACAAATCTGAACATAATTTTGGTGATCCACAGATGATGAAAGCACAATTTTTCTGTTCTGGATTTTTTTAGTTTATTCTGGGAGACTTACATCTCTGAAACACTCCCTGAGGTCATTTGAAAACTTGAGACACCGCTGTCTCAGAACAGTTTGTCTTCTTTGAACAAATTGTAGCTTTCATCTGATTGACAAGTGGTTTACAGAGTTGAAAAGAGAATAAAGATATCCTAAGGGTGTATTATAGGTAATGGGTAATGTTGCTCATAGCCCAGCCAACCGCAAAGGACCATATCTGAGCTGATAAGGGTGCGTTACAATAACTACACAGGTATGTTAAAATAACTAAAAATGTCAAAATGGTGGCATCAGACTCACTTAGCGGTGATGGAACAAATACACTCATTCACCATATGCATAAACCAATATATTGCTCAAAGCACTCACCTTGAGGTCCGACACTCTGGCGAAGACCAAGTTGGTGAGAGATTCAGCCACCGACATGCGGGCTCCACAGCAAGGGTCCACCAGCCCCTTGATTGGTTGCTCTCCTATCGCTGTGGCAGCTCCAACCTGAGAACAGATGATCAACGAAGTTCAGTGCAGTCCTTTCTCTTCTTTCACATCCATCACACTCAGGATCAGTGTGTGGGTGTAGAGAGAAAGCAACACAAGGCTTTAGGTTCAAAGAGTTAACTGGCGACAAATAGAGCACAGGAGTGAAACAAATAGTCAGATGTAGACCAGTTTGGGGTTGCAGGTGAATCGTGTGATACAAAGAGTGTAAAGAACTTTGCATGTGTTCATCATCCGTCAGATTTGGGGGGGTTGGGGGGGGGGCAGTTGAATGTAACATGGATTCAATAAAGACTAGTACCAATGAGTTCTATCAACTTCATGAACGCACCCTAACAGATATTGCGCAAGTTTCCTGACCAACACTGCAATCATCAGCAAGGCCTGACTGACAGCAGGAAACATTGCAGATGTTGAATGCCCTCTCATGAAGCCTCAGTCCAAAAATGGAGTGTTGCTGTCAGCATACTCAATAACTATCACAAGATAAAGAAAATTATCTCAAATTCAGTGGCCTTTATCCCGTGTTTTCATGATGATCCCAGTTTCATTAGTCGCCATATCCAAGCCTGTAAAGATTCCACAACTTTGGTGTTGGTATTTCAAAGGGCACTCCTGATGGCAGTCTCCTTGGTGGCTTAGCACACTTTTTGTCAGTACTTGATGATGAACATCAGATGGTGAGGTCCACTTTCAACCCTGAATCTGGTTTGTAAGCAAATGAATCTGAAATATTCACAGTGTTCATTACCATGCTTTTGTGATGAAGCACACTTTGATTCTGAATTACTATTTGCAAACTTGTAATCACTCCAAATATAACCAGACTTAAAATTTGCTGACACTGTTTCAGCAGTATACTTCAATCAAAATGCATCTGATGCACAGCTAATTTTACATGCGCATTAAATAAATGTTACAAAGAGGTAAACATGAATGCAAATCCCCAACAAAAAATCATTCATGAAATGGAATGACCACAGATTATGTGTTCAAACCTGAAAATACAGTACACAACATAAAATGAACAAAACCTGATAATTAGTTTTACAGATCTTCCAGAACTGAGGGATACAATTTATACTGAGAAGAGCCCTTGTGGACTTGTAGGGGCTCATAACTGAATGCGTGCTTGCATTCATATGCATGCACACCTCTGTTAACACAACTCTTCCAGATCAGTATATTGCACACACACACACACAAATTTGGACACAAAACACAAAATATAGGAAAATAAGATCTAAGACAAGCAACAGAAAAAAAAAATCTTTCAATGCAAAAACATACGTTAAAAATACAAACAGAAAATGTCAAAACATACCATAAAAGCTAACAGTCTAATTCTGTGTGCCTGGTCGTTGACAAACCTGATCAAAATAGGAGGTGGCAATGACAGCGACATCGGCCAGAGGGGTGTGTGAAGAGGTCCCACACACTGCTGCTGAGCAACTAATCCAGTCACTGACCGATCCACCTGTCAACATTCACCCGACATTCTACTGCATTGGAACTGTGTTGGGTTCTGTGCAATTTTGTCAAACATAATAAAAGAATCGTCACGAAAAATGACATTGTGCTACTAATCCAATCACTGTTTATATTACAAAGCCGTATTCATAACAAATCACTTATAATGTTAGAATCATGATATTTCAGCACACACTGGCCAACTTGAAATCGTGAGATGCAGTATGAGTTTGCAGACCATGCATTATGTCTTTAGACCTGTAATATGATGCCATTCAACCTGAGTCAAAAGACATGATTCTTCACAGCATGGTGTTTCCTGTCAGATTCCATGCAGTGTTATCAATTATTGGTGCCAAAATGCACCTGGTTCAGTCTAAGCTGGCAGAATGCAAAACCAGGTTAGCCTCATGATGCAAAATGAAATATGAAATTGCACATAATGAAAATATCAAATATGAACAAAATAACATGGTGCAGTGTGTCACAACATGTATGTTAAGCGATATAATGTAACTGTAAATACCTAATTACTGAAATATGACACTACGTGTAATGAAAATGTTGAATAGGAATGAAATAACATGGTGCAGTGTGTCACTACAAAATATGCCATGCATTCTTCTTATGTAGTTGTAATGTCTATTTACTTTAAAAAGTTCTGTAGGCAGAGTAGTTGCTTGGCTCTGTATCTTACCAGCATCCTGTGTGCCTAATTAGTGAAAGCTCTTTGGAAGTAGCAGGCCATTACTGTCTGTTCAGACTGGACTAAAACAGCTCTGATTCAACATCTATCCAAAGACAAACTACAAAAACATATCAACAAAAAATTATCAGCAGATGCTGGAAACATCACTTTAGCAAACCTCACTTTGTTTGTCAGATAACGTTTGCTGGCCACGGAGGGAAGGCGCAAAACACGAGCCAATGCCTCCTGGACTTGAAGACTGTCAGGAAGAACAAGGGACTGCAATGCTGATTTACTGCGAGACAGGCAGAACACCTGGGCAAAAAAAACATTTTGTATTATCTGAATATGAACAAAAACACAAGTTTTTCTACAAATACATAATTTTCAGCACACTGCATCCCATCCACACACCCCAACATCATTTTTCCTTCAGAAAGATAAGTTTAGTCTTTTTTTTAATCTCAACTACCACTGACTGGCTTTTTAATTTTCAACAGACTGACTGTTATGCATATCTTTTGCATTAAAGTCAAAAGCTAAAAGGCACTATGTACATTAGAGACAACAGACAAAATCTGTCCATTTCCTGTGCAAAAGTGAATGATAGTGCTACCTGGTCTGATGAGAACAAAAAGAAAGTAATGCCTAACCTTTCTTGGCATGGAAGCTAGCACATGTTCAAGGTCAAGGTCAACAGGAAATCGGCCATTCTGTTCATGGCTGGGCTTGGAATCTTGTGACTTCTGGAAATCCTGCAGCTGAATCTGAAAAAAAGCGAACTTTCTGCTCTGAATTCTCTCAGTTACAAGTAAGCAGCAAGTCATTAGTGAACACTGGCAACTGAAAGACACATAAAATGTTAACTCTTGGTGGTAGGACTCGGCAACAGAAACAAACAAGCAAGCAAAAAGGAGAGTAGACAGAAACTGTAAATAACCAGTCATGATGAGATATATCTGCAATAAAAAAAAAAGAAGAAAAGTCACTGTTTTACAGAGAGCTCAACAACCCACCATAAAACCTCTCACTGATGAAATCATCTGCTTGAAAATGTGCTACTATTTCCACGAAGACTGTTCATGATTTGTTGTGATCAGTTGAAATGTTACTACTCGGCTGGACTGAGAATCAAAGCAGTTTCTCCTCACCTGTGCTAACAACGTTCTCTCCACTTGACGCAGAATTGGGAATGACATGCCTGATGCATCTCCACCTCCTGTTCCCAACTGATCAGAATTTCCCCATCACTTTGACAAATCTATTCTTCTTTGGCATATCTTTTGTTTAATTATCTAGCTGCAATCCCTGCATGCTGGTCTCATTGCTAAGCACATGTATTGCATATATACAGATTAGTCTGCACGCAGTGATGTCTCCTTGATGATACTGAAACGCGGTAAAGATTTGTCATATGTTCATCATTTCTAGCCCAAGCAAGCAATGGTGAACGTTTTTAGCCTTTTCATATCTGAATGTGTGTGCGTGTGTGTGTGTGTGTGTGTGTGTGTGTGTGTGTGTGTGTGTGTGTGTGTGTGTGTCTCTCTGTGTGTCTGTGTGTGCGTGTGGTTTTCCTTGACCAAATCAATTGACTAGATGCTTCTGTGGCATTTCTAAGCCTTACTTCACACCATTTAGATAATCCTACAGAGGCATACAAGTTTGATTCTCATTAAACATAGCCAGGTTGGAAGCTACTCTTTGTTCAGAGTTAACATCTATACAGACTCCAGCCCCCCCTCCCCCCTCTACTCCATCGAATGAGATTTTACACTGAGATGCGTTTTGTGAATATATGCATAAATAATCCTGCATCTCATTCTACTTTTTGAAGCAGAGAAGGCCATCAAGTGCTGGTACGTAAGCTCATGTGAAAATATAACACATGCACAGTGGTGGTTTGTTTAGACATCATCCGTCAAGAAGGAATATGATCATATAATGGTGGGATTAAGAATGGCTACATACACAAAAAATCTCATAAATGGTGAACCTCAGAGTTTTAGCAGACCAATAACAGGAACAGAAGGAGAACCTTAAAAAAAAAGTGCTCTAAAGGAAAGCACTTGAGGCATTCTAAAGACGGACATTAATCCTTCAGACACCACTTTCAATTCACCTAGGATTTGATACAAATTTATAATCCTTTCATCTTAAAAAGAATTACACATTAGACAATATAAGAATACAGATCTGTGCCTAATTCTGCCTTGTCATTTTCATTGCATGTAACAAAAAAATTATCATAGCCAAAGTTAGAGCTTTTTCTTTTCTTTTAAAATAGATAGTCAGAACATTTAGGGTCGGTGACATATAAAAAATGAATCCAGAAGTATGGACACTTCACACAACAAACTCCAGTGCTCTCTATGGATGGGCACTGTTAATATTTCAAAACCAAACTGTTTAAGACCAAGATATTTCCTATCCAAGGAAAAAAGTGAATATGCAAACGTGTCCTATACTTTCAGTGTGTCTCACTTTACCACTTTTGATACACTTTTCCTTTCTTGTTTTACCATCTTCTTCCTACAATAAACAATGATACTTGAGAAATTAATCTGTTCAGAAGTATACACATGTACGTTCATGTACTTTCACACAAATACATACACGCTCATCTGTACACATCATCATGGCAGCACTACGTATTTTCTTAGAGCTATGTACGATCCTGTTCAATATAGAACTGACCACTGTCAAAGGTATATCAGTATTAAAAGCTAATACTGTACGGATGAACCAGAAAAAAAACTTAACAGTCCTTTCACACTCTATCTGATTTCAGACGTTTCCTGTCAATACAGTCTACAGTGATCCACCCGGAGATGTATCCATGACAGACTTACCTTCCCAGACCCTGTACACCGACCCAACAAAGGACACCGGGCACCTTTCCCTCCCACCCAGCCTCTGCAGACTGTCCTTGTTCTGACGATGAACCAACAGGGCGTTGCTCTCCTGGTACTACTCGCCGCACCCCACAGCTCCAAGATGCTGATGGTGGGGTCGCCCAGCTGAAAGGCGTCGGCGTGGATCACAGCCCCTGCTGGCTCTGCTATCTCCTTCAGCACGTTGCCTGACATCAGACAGTGCATACAACAAAAGCATGGTAAAGAGGAAATAACCTGACTGAACAGTACTACTGCACAAACAATTTATTAACAGATGCATAGAACAGCTGTTTTTTTATCATAAAATTCACCAGCTGAAATCAAACACATTTTTCATCATGAATTTCCACTGCTTAAACATACACGAGCGCTTTCAAAAGCTTCTGCATTGGACGTTCATATTTTCTTGAAATTTCTATCACTTCACATTAACCAGTGTGTGCATGCATGTGTGTGTGTGTGTGTGTGTGTGTGTGTGTGTGTGTGTGTGTATGCATGTGCGTGTGTACAACAGCAGGTCTGGAATCTGATTCAGAGACTTATCGGATGGATACTGCCAGTTTCAATTTTATTCATATCAAATAAATCAGGATATAATACTAAAAATTAAAATTACCTGCTTTTAGAATTATGTCCAACTAAGCCAAAGATATACCTTTGAGCGAAAATATGCAAACGACCTCACAACAGCTATATTTCTAAAAAAACAAAATCATCAGGAGAAAATAGAAATGTTCTTACACAAAGTATTAAACATTTGTACCAGCAAAAAAAAAAAAGCTTCCAGCATAGGTTTTATTTCAGTCTGATTTGCTCTTGTTAATCAAAAACACAACCAAAATGATATTACATCAATAACAGTGAAACGATTATATGAAACATGAAGCAAAAAAAATAACCACTATTCCACCACCAACCCCCCCAAAACCTCTCTCCTATAACCAGCCGCTGTTTAGGCAATCATTTTAGTCAGGTGATGTCCTGCATATGCTGCCTCAGAACAGGCAATACTAAACACCACCAAAGTGACTCAGCAGCAGTGCAGTGTCTCTTCTGGTGAGCAGCGTCATGACTTGACATTTGATTGCTCCTTGTGGATTGCTGGTGCTGAGGTTGTGGCAGGACAAGCCAGGCTGTGGTTATTATCATTATATTGGGGTATTTATATAGCGCCTATCCTCGGTCACAGACCAAGCTCTAAGCGCTTTACAATAAACACACTACCTCACTCACTCACTCCACGGGCTGCCTACCC